>PVIW01007036.1:0-78228 GCA_004026585.1 Noctilio leporinus | reverse complement strand
GGCAATTTCATGAACAGAAGAACTATTCTAGCCCTGGCTGGTGGCACAGTGGATAAGGTGCCAGCCTGCAAACCCAAAGGTCACTGGTCTGATTCCCAGCCAGGGCACATAACCAGGTTGCAAGCCAGGTCTCCAGCCAGGTGTGTGGCTGGAGGCAGGTGAAAGGCAACCATACATTGATGTTTCTCTCTCCCTCTCTGAAAAAGTAATGACCTTTTCATTTAAACCAAGCACTTAATGGATTTATTTTTGCATATTTAAATTGGCATCATCACTACTTTTTGCTCTGAGTCCATTACTAAGCAATATAAGGGTGATTGAACATAGCATTGTTTACTGGACAGTTGACCACATCACCAAGATGGCTGCTAAGTGACTAAGGGATGAGAAGCATCTACAGCATGGTGATTCTGGACAAAGGGATGATTCATGGTCCAGGCTGGACAGAGAGGGCTGGCATGAGATTTCATCACACTACTCAGAACAGTGAGCAATTTAAAACTTATTATAAATATTTAATTTCAGCATTTTCTGTTTAATTTTTCAGACCAAGACTGACCACAGGTAACTGAAACTGTATAAGGGGGAACTACCATCTCAAATGAGTTACTCACATTCTGACCCAGTAGTCTGTATTGCAATGGATGTACCACTACCTGAAGCTGCTTTTCTATAAATTTGCTTTGAGACAAAGGTCAGATATTTCTTTAAACAGAGCTGAGGCTGGATAATATGATTGCAGACCAATGTCCCCTAAACAATGCTTCATGAAACACAAATCCTGTAAGATGTTTTTAAAAAGCTGTTGTTTAAAAAAAAATGTGGGGGGGGGGTGCTCTGTCATCAGATATATTTGGACAATGATGGTTCAACAAATTGAAGGAGGACTTCTCAGATTTGGCCCTCTTCTGGCCAACTATACTGTATCTTGAGAAATGCTCACTGACCAGCACTTTGGCCTAAGTTGTAAAGTTTAAAAGAATAGAAAACAAAATCACAGACATTTTCCTCAGCACTGGGATTTCCAGATGAATGTGTGTGCTTTTGTTTCTCTTTGATTATGTTCTGCCTGATGGCTGAACAATCAACACCTCTCCACCCTTTCAGCCTCTGTTCAAATGTCCCTGTTCCATAAACACTTTTCTGATTCCCCAGCCACATGGTTAGACCAGCACCTGTACAACTCACTTATGACAGCCCACTAAATCAGCACTTGTGTACATGCCCACTGTCCCTAATTGCCTCCCTGCTTCCTGTGAGGAGGGGACCTTGCAAAAAAATATTGAATAAGTAGATTAGTGACTGAAAGATTAATTCACTGACAGAATGACACAGCAACCAGCTCATTGGAAACTGGTGAAAATGAAAAGGTGTAACTGGCTCAAAATATAGACATTCTCAGAAGAATGGTAATTATAGACAATTTTACTAAAATGGAAATTAATCTTTTCCAATATATCTGGATTATCCTAGGCTTCTATAAATTGTTAAAATTAAAATTATAAATTTAAAATTCCTTAAAATTATTTTTCTGACTCTATACCACTTGCTTAAAGTCAGTAATCTTTTTTATGGTTTTTAAATGATAGGAAATACTACAACAAATTAATAGAATCCAAAAATGTATGCTTTGAGATTAAGCCTGACAACTCAAGTATTGAACAAATCATTATTCACTGTAAAATTCAATTTATATATTTTAAGAAGCATTGTCCCTTTCAGTGTCCCAGTTCCAGTCCTGGAGCTCTAACTCCTGGCCACTAATAGCCCACACAAACATGCTATTGACTTCTGTACTCTAAAACTCCCAAGACACCAAAAAACCTGTAAATACCCAATTTCTTAAAAGTAAATAAATAAATCCCATTTGGCCAAGAACTAATGATAGACATGTCTCTTTTCATTAACTTCCTGCTTTTAAGAAAATAAAAAATCTAAGACGGGCGGGAAGGAGGTGGAAGATACACTCACCTCCTCCAGAACCAAACAAGAAATACAAGTAAAATATAGAGCAATCGGCCTGAAAAATCAACTGATGACTAGCTAAGCGGAAGTCTTATAACCAAGGATTTACAGAAGCTACATCAAGACTAGTAAGAAGGACCAAGATGTGAAAAGGGTTGGCTCCCATGGGAGACAATAGATTCCAGAGGGATGTTTCAGCCCTGAAGGGTCCCCGTGAGGAAACTGGGGGTCTCAACCAATACCAGCCTCCCCAGGCCAGAGTAAGAGAGCTAGGAAGAGGTGCCCACATAACATCTGTCTGTGAAAATCAGTGGAGATTCTGTCCACCAGGGAGAGACAGGAATCTGCTAGAGACACAGGAACTATCTTAAAGAACCGATGCACAAAATGTCATTCCCAGCCATTCATTCTGGCCTCCAGCAGATGGAGGGTAGAGCAGACTAGAGTCACGTGAGGAGAAACTGGAGTTTGCCACTCTGGGGAGAAAGTGGAAGGGACAGATACCAGGATCCCTGTGCTGAGTTTCACTCCCATACCAGATGCCATCATTCTTGAGTTGAGTACTCCCCTCCTGTATGGCATCAACCTGGGGAAATTCAATAGCCACACCCTCTGGAGTCCCTGTCACCCGCCCCTCCTCACCTTGCAAAGCTCGAGCCCTGCTAAAGAGTCAGCCACCTGGGCTGGGGAGTTGAAGTCAAAGCAGACTCAGCGACTGAGCTGTGTGGCTTTGAGGCAAAGTCCATTTCCCACACTTTCCCATGAACCTGACCAATACCTCCCCATCATGGGAGATATGCCAGACCCACTTTCAGCAGCCTTTGCAACTCCTGGTAGCCCCACCCTGCTAAGGAGTTCTGGACAGAATCTGTTAAGACTGAGTTGTGGGGATCTGAGGTGGGAGCCACTACCTCCACTTTCCCCCAAGCCTTACCAGTTTCTCCACCTCATAAGAGATTCACTAGCCTTCCAACGCTGGGTGGCTCTGCCCTGCTGAGCTTAAGTGCCTGGCAAAATCTGGAGCAGACTGAATTGTGTTGCTCTAGGATGGGGGCCATTTTCCCCTGGCATATCTGGACAGTACAGAGCCTTCTATTTACAAGGCCAAATCTTGGTCCGTTGAGGCCTAATAAACTCTGCAGGCCTCACCCTGACTATTCCCTGAGACTCTGCCCCACCACAAAGATGTGCAGGCATCTGGCAGGCAGCAGCTAGACTTGGTGTACCCTGGGACTTCTGCTGAGTAGCCTCAGACCCAGCGCTGTCACCAAGCTTGAACCTGTATCAATCTGGTGAACATCACTCACCCTACTTAGTGACTCACTGAGAACCTACCTCATGCAACTTAAGTACCACCAGAAGTTCTTTCAGTGACTGAGCCTAACAGGCAACCAGAGAGAAAAACAGTAGGTTGGATGAAACAGAGAATCAAATCAGTGATATGGAAAACAAGGTAGAAGAAAAAACCCAATCAGGATAGCAAAAATATTTTAAAAATTAAAAATTAGGATAGATTAAAGGACCTTTGGGGAAACATGAAGTGTTAAATCATACACATCATAGGGGTACCAGAAGAAGAAAGACAGCAAGGGATCAAGAACCTTTGAAGAAATGATAGTCTAAAACATCCATAATCAGGTAAAGGAAAAAGACACACAAATTCAGTAACACAGAGAATCCCAAACAAGATGAATGTAGAGAGGCCACACACCAAGACACATCATAATTACAATGGTAAAGGTTAAAGTCAAAGAGAATCTTAAGAGCAGCAAGGGAAAGGCAGTTCACTACACGGGAGCTCCCATAAGATTGTCCACTGATACTGCAACCAAAACACTTCAAGCCAGAAGGGATTGACATAAAATATGCAAAGTAATGAAAAGTAAAGACCTACAACCAAGGCTACATTACCCAACAAGGCTATCACTTAAAATTGAAGAAGACCCTGCCTGGTGACATAGTGGATAAGGTGCCAGCCTATGAACCCAAAGGTCGCTGGTTCAATTCCCCAGCCAGGGCAAATAACCAGGTTGCAAGCCAGGTCTGTGGCTGGAGGCAGGTGAAAGGCAACCATACATTGACGCCTCTCTCCCTTCCCCTCTCTCTAAAAATGATTAATAAAATCTTTTTTTTTTTAATTTGAAGAAGAAATAAAGCTTCCCAGACAAGAGCAAGCTAAAAGAGTTTGTTATAATCAAGCCAGTATTACCAAAAAATGTTAAATGGTCTTCTTTAAGAAGTGGAGGAGGGAGAGAAAAACAAAAGGAGGAAGAGGAGCAGGAGGGCAGTACTCTTTAAAGTCCTTTTCAATTCCCATTTTAGATTTAAATCCTCTTGGATGCAGACAAAGAGAAGGACCACAACTCAAGTGTATTTTCCCAAAATGTTTGAAGAATTTTGAAAAACTATGAAATGCCAGGCTCTAAGATCCCTATTAATGCCATTCAAATTGATTGTACTTTATTAAAACTTGGAATTAAAAGAAATGTATAACTTGGCATTTACTCCAAGTCACACAGTACAATCATGGTATCCCAAATGCCCAAATATTTCAATGTCATGAAATTTGAGAGTTAATTACCCAGGCACTGACAGATAAGTGCTTTATAAACACAAAGACAGATTTAGAAAGTTGTTTTTCAAGAGTTGAAAATATAAATATATTTTCTAGGCTGAAAATATAAACTAATGAAGTTTCATTTCTTTTGAGAAGGAGATGAACTTCTACACTGAAGCAGAAAATATAACCGGGTAATTTCAAAATCAATATAGCTTATTCTATCATTGGTACAGAAATTTTTTTAATTTCTACTATTAAAAACCTTTATAACCACATACTTGATTAATTTTATTAGTAACATTATAACAAGTTACAATCTTGACCTAGGGCTAAGAAATTGGAAAAGAGCCCAAGCAAACCTTTTAAAATCCGTAATTTCATGGAAAATATTTATAATTCAGAGTACTAGTAAGACTTCTTTCAAGAGACATTATAAAGAGGGTGATGTTCAGCTGGTAATAATTTGTTAAATCTGTTAATTCATGCATCAAAAGGAAGCATGGCTGGGGGTGGTGGTAGGGCTCTTGGTTAAAGTTACAGCTCTTTGAACATTGGTATCAATGCTGAATTGACACACAAAGGTTGGGATACAAAATGATCATGTGACATAAATGAAACTCCACTCACCTGTTCACTAGCTTAAGGTAACCTTTATACACCTAACAGCATCCTGGCTCCAACACCCACCAGCTCTGTCACTTGGCCATGTTATTTAGCATCTCTGGGTCTCAATTTTCTCACCTCCAAAATGGCAGTTCTAACAGTATGTACCTCGCAGCATTGTTGGGAGGATGACATGAATTAACACCTGTAAAGTGCTTTGAGCAGGTCTGAAACACAGTAAGTGGGATTGTGTTATATGAACCACAATTTACACAACTGCTTCTGTCTTCCAACTATGTGACCTGCCTGTAGTCCAGGTGATTCAACCAGTTGGCATCAAAGGTAGCCACAATTTCTATGAGAGAATTCAGGGGGCTACAGTGTGAAAATGAAAAGAAAGTATCCAAAATGACTGGAAGTGATATACCATGCTGACACACACACATAAAGATTGGCCAGAGTAGTTTGCCATGAGCTGCCCTGCAGCTACCCAGACAAATGCTTTGTTTGGCTTGAGGCTAAGTTGTCTCTGGGTGAGTCATCTCGCCACAGACCAATGAACCATGTTCAAATGTCCTACATTAACACTGGAGCTGAGTTAGACAGGAAGCATAGAGCAACCAGTATCAACTGAACTCTGACATGGGCTAGACACTATGTTAGTCATCTCCACGCTGTGACGTAGAGATGATTGCCTGTTTTTCACAGTAGGGAATATGTTGTCATCACAAAACTAGTAAGTAGTGGGTGAAGCTCACACCCATATCCCTGATTTTAGTTTGTGGACTTTGTCTTATATAGTGTGCCTTTTGGTTCATAAAACCTAATATAGAATAAATCAGAGAGGAAGGGAAAATTCACTCAAATCTTGAATATTTCCCAAATTTGTAAAAGACTGAATGTTAAAACTAGAAATGCAAAGAACTATGAGAGAGGGCCCCCAAAAAAACTCTGGGATAATCTTCTAGAGGGTGGGCTCCTTGCAGTACAGGCTTCCCCCGCTAGATGAGTGTTCTAAGAACTCATCTGTATCAGTGTACCAACTGGCATTGTTACCAGAGGCTGCATTCGACTTCAGTGAATCTTTTTGGAAGACTCTTTCAAAACGTTTGCCCATTTCATGATGGCAAACAAGTGACTGATTCTCCCACCATGACAATGCATTTCTGCCCACACTTCACTAAGTGTTCAATAGTTTTTGACCAAAAATGGCATGACTCCCATACCCTACCCTCCCTACTCACTCAATCTCACTCCAAGTGACATTTTTTGTTTCCTCCAATAAAAAAACGTTCTCAAAAGGGAATGTCTGTAGCAGCGATGAAACAAACAAATAAATATTGGAAGCACAATAAAGCATCAAAATTGACCAGTTCAAAAACTGTTTTGAACAGTAGAAAACCCATCTTGATAGGTGTATTCTATCAAATGGAGAGTAATTTGAAAGTGACTGAAGTTTAAACATGTAAGAATAAACACACAATTTCTAATAGATAAATTTTGGGAGCTTTGGGGTCCCTCCTCATATGGTAACTGTCCTCCAAGTACTTTAAAAGCAGTAGGGAAAGCTTTGGGGCAACAGCAACAAGTATGTGTTGCTGGTGGGAGGGAAAATTAGTACAACCACTTTGGCAAACAAAATAGCTTCATAGCTAGAACACCAAAAATGAACACAGACCTAGCCATTCAATTCCTACGTATATCACCTAGGCTTGGAACCCGAGCATGTTTACACAGGCATCATCATATCCAAAACCTGGATATATTCTTTTTTTTTAATCCTCACCCAAGTTTATGTTTTATTGATTTCAGAGCAAGACAAAAGGAGAAAGAGAGAGAGAAGCATCAATGTGAAAGAGGAACATCTATCAGTTGCATTCTATACATGCCCTAACTTGGGATCAAACATACAACCTGTGCTCTGACCAAGCATCAAACATACCACCTTTGAAACCTGGATATATTCTACACTGGAATACTACACAACAGAGAAAATCAGAGCAGTGAAGCATAGCCACCTAGAGCACATGGATGAATCTATAGCATAATACTGAGTGCAATAAAGCAAGTCAGAAAAATGCACAGTTTTATTACACTAACAGAAAGCTCAAGAAGCTATAAAATCAAGGAATATATTGTTTATAAAATCATCTGCATGTGGATTAACTATAAAAGACAGTAAGGAAATTATAAACACAAAATTCAGGGTGCCAGGTATTCCAGGAGGTAGAGGACTGCGGTCAGGGAGAATGCTGTGGTCTCAATGTTTGTGTCCCTCCCCCGAAAATGAAATCATAATCTCCAAGGAGATGGAGCCTTTGGGAGGTGATAGGTTATAATAATGGAACCCTCATCAGTGAGATTAGTGCCCTTTTAAGCAGAGACCCCAGAGAGTTCCCTTACCCCTTGCACAGTGTGAGAACATAGCTAGACAACCATCTATGAACCTGGCCATGGCCCTCACCAGACACCACATCTGCCAGTGCTCTGATCTTGAACTTTCCAGCCTCCAAACTGTGAAACATAATTGTTTCGTTGTCTAAACTACCCAGTCTATATTTTTGTGATAGCAACCTGAATGGACTGAGACAGAATACTCCGTGCAAGACTGAAAGTCTTTCTTAAGCGCAGTCCACAAAAATAATTTCATGATGTTTTTAAAACTGTGAATTTAATTTATAATCATTTGCATGTATATTATAAAGTATTTTTTAAATAAGTAGCAAAGATCAAATTTACTAGTTCAAAAAAAGCAATATAGTCACATAAGCAAATAGCCATAAAATAAGTAAAAATATCAAATGAGAGATGGAAAGCTGATATTCTCTGAGTGGCTAAGTGCCAGGTCCATGCTGGGAACTTTCATGTAATTAATTTCATAAAATAAGTACAAATAGTATATGGGTATCAGAGGAAAGAGAAATGACACCTAATTGGCACTAGGATTTCCTAAAGAGGGTTGGTTGCTCCCTGATGCTTGCCAAAGGATTGGGAATGAATTTGAGTAAGTAATAGGGAGGCTGGGCATCTCAGGGACAGAAAGCAATGGCAGCACAGGAAGGGACACTGGGCACGTCCAAGAAACAAATCCAATTTGGATCTTGCTCAACTCTATGTAGTGAGAGTAACTGGTCCTTATGAAACAGTTCCCAAATCTGAATTCTGTTAAAGGTCTAATGACCTCTAATAGCCTATTGAAATCCCCAAGCCTGTACTGTTAATTTATTTATAAATTAATATGACATAAAATGAATGTTTCAAATCAGTCTTATTTGGCTTTCCCAAAGTTCTCAGTAAACGGGATCATCTTGAACATCAGCTTATGCCACCATTAAAGAGGAAAGTTCTAACTTTAAACTCTATTTTTACTGGAAGATACATTAATTAACTGAAACAGGGCAAACTTCCAAGTTATTTTTGCTGTCCACTGCAAGCAGTTTTGTGTTTTCTCAGAAACATCACTAAGAACGGCTATCATCAGCAGTAACAACATCCATCCTGGAGGCTGTGGGACATGGCTTCTAATGCCCTGTCCACTAGCTCTTTCCATTCCGGTCAGGAGCCAGGGTTAGTTCAAACACAGTAAACCTGCCTTCTTTCATTTTGCCTGAGACCCTGCCACAGCCCATTCTCTGTGTCCCTGAAGAACACACAGATGATCCATTCCTGCTCTATCAGACTTTTGCAGTGTTTTAAGATAAAGTTAGCATTAAACTGTTCTATTAGAAAATGTTTCCCTGAGAGTTTTCAAAACAAAAACAATTTCAAACATACATAAAACAACTTCAGTTACTTATAAAGATAAGGCTTTAAAATATGGGGAAATACAGTAGGGAAAAAGGAGAGAAAAGCTATCTATCATAAAATTCCATGCTTGAAAAAAGTGCAAACCAAAAACTTCTTCAGAAGCAATGCATAAAGTTTTATAAAGCTCTTTTAAAAGAACTCCTTCTGCCCTGGCTGGTGGCTCAGTGGACTGAGCTCCAACCTGCAAACCCAAGTGTCGCTGGTTCGATTCCCCAATCAGTGCACATCACCAGGTTGCAAGCCAGGTTCTTAGCTGGAGGCAAGTGAAAGGCAACCATACATTGATGTTTCTCTCCCTTTCTTCCTCCCTCCCTTCCTCTATCTCTAAAAATAATAAAATCTAAAAAAAAAAAAAAACCCTTCTTCTAAAAGAACCAACGTTATTTTATGGCATGCTTATCAAATGCAACATTTAACACAAAATTACCTCAGTCATCAATTTCAAACTAACTTTCTTAAATCTTCACAAAGCTATAATATCAGATTGGCATTTTAAAGACAGTTCAAACATCCTTTAAACATTTGCCAAACTATCAGTTGTTTTAGAACATGATTTGGTTCATTTTAAAACCAAAGATTTCCTTAACTATGAGGATAAATCATTTGGACCAGAACTTGGATGTCCTAGATTTTAGGCTCAGTTCCTACATTTACCAATTGTATGAGCTTGAGCATCAAAGCCCAAGCCTTGATTTTCTATCCTGGTCTTCCCTTACATAGGGAGTTTGATAGGATAAAATAGATAGATAGAAAAGTAACTGAATATAAACATGTGAAATCTGCCCTGGCCGGTGTGACTTGGTTGAAGCATCATCCCATGCACCAAAGGGTCACCAGTTCAATCCC
The DNA here is from genome assembly GCA_004026585.1 of Noctilio leporinus. NCBI lineage: Eukaryota > Metazoa > Chordata > Mammalia > Chiroptera > Noctilionidae > Noctilio > Noctilio leporinus. The sequence continues at coordinate 68,447 of PVIW01007036.1, read as the reverse complement.
CAGTTAGGGCACATACCAAGGTTGAGGGTTCAGTCCCTGGCGGGGGTGCCTATGGGAAACAGTTGATCAATGTTTCTCTCTCTCCCTCCCCTCCTCCTTCCTCCCCGCCACGGGAGAGCGCTGCGTGAACGCAGTCCCCCACTACCACAAATTATGCAGTCGAGTTTCCCACATTTGGGGAAATCGCAGGGGTCAGCACATCCCGAGTGCAATGGATAAGCCTCGCCCTGGGAAAACCACCTTCGTGATCATGGTATCTCCCCTGCCAAGTAAGTATCCGCCTTTTTTTTAATGTGAAATCTTGTAATAGTTATTATAAAGTGTTGAAAATAGGATATTTCAGAAAATCTCCCCTATACTTTCCCCCATTAACTATGTTTACCATTCACTACCATGCCCAGTGGTTGGGGTTAAGCCCCATGTCTGGGCAGCCAGAGCACCTGTGCCTGCATCTGTCACCGCTCTCATCACAGCGTTGCAAAAGCTGTGTGCTGAACCGCAGGCCCCAACAGACCCTGCATCACCTGTGCTGGGCACAGACAGTCATCTGTGGGATGTCAAGTGGATGCTCCAGGGTGGAAAAGTTAACACGTGAGATCAGCACACACAGAGTAAATAAAATTCCAGCATACTAAAAGGCAAGTTGCATTCCAGGTTTCCTTCGGCACATTCAGAGAAAGTAGGAAAATAACTTCCCAGTACCAAAAGGCAATTCAAATCCTTTCTGACTACTTTAAAGGAGGGTAGAGGGGGAAGTCCTCTGGATAAATGTAAACCTCACAGAGAACGGAATGTATAGCCTCAATAATTTCCTATTTCTACCAAATAACATTCAGTCAATATTCTCAAATTAAAGCATAATTCTCTGTGCTAGGCAAACATCTGTTCACACCAAGTTATTTTACTAAAACTAAAGTCAATTGCTGCTTTGATTAAAACCTTTTCCACTGTCTCAACATTTTTCAGTTCTCTAACATTAGAGAAAATAAATAAACAATAATTGATTTGAGAAAGAAAACACGACTACCATATTGGAAACTAGTATTTTAGAATAAAAGTGAGTCAAAGGAATTATGACTTAAGGTGATTATACCAAACTACAGCTACAATTGATAGTGAACAAAGTAAAATTGCACACTGGTCAGACAACCCAAACTAGAGATTTTTCTCTGGAAGGGTTTTAAATGAAATACTGTACCAGATCATACTTTACATAAATTTAATATATGAAATATGCTATTATCGGATTTGGGTACTAGGACATTAATTTGTTATACAGTGTTTGAGTCCTGTCAAATACAAATATTTCAAGTCCCTATGACATGCCCTTCACTCTGCTAGGATCTGATGCAGGGTCATATAAAAATAGCAGCTGGAGATGCAGCCAATCTCCCAGACAATGCTGAAGAGATGCCTCTAAATGACAGGAGTTGTAGTTTAAAGAGACAGTACAGCTTATTAAACCCCACACAGTAAAGCGTAGATGGAGAGCCACCATTTCCCCATGGCACAACTGCCTGTGTGCAAACACCGCGGTCATATTGCATCTTAACTCATTCTTCATGCACATTAGGTAATAATCAGCATTCTAAACAAAAGAGGGTTTCACATTCTGCTAAGGAGTAAAATAGATGACAAGACACAGAATTTTCAGGAGTCCTAGAGATCACCTGGAACAGTGGTTCTTCAACTTGGGCATGCATCACAATCACCTATCAGAACCCATATCCTCTTGCCTACATAAAGGTATCATTCTGAAATTGTCCCCTCCCTCTGTAATATTTTCCTGCTCTACTGGTTCATTCACATTGGCGTATAAGTGTGCTGCTATTTCTCCCATTGTTTTAAAATAAAATTACTTGAACTCTGCTTTCTCCACTGCCAGCACCCCATTTTTCTCTTGCTCAAATGCAGAACTCCTCAAAAAACTGTAACTGTTTTCATTCTCTCTTGAAATTCAATCCCATCTTATCCTCATCACTAAACTGAAGCCACTAATCACAAGGGTGTCAATGCCCCCACATACACCCCACATACACGGCTCAATCCAGGGTCATTCTCCAGCCTCATCTTCTTGGTTCTGTCAGCAGCATTTGACTCAGTGCATCCAGCCTTCCTGACTCAAGTATATTCTTCAGTTGGCCTCCAGGACAACATGCTTTCTTGGTTCTCTTATTATCTCACTAGCTGTATGAATTTGAGTGCTTTAAAAAAAAGACATGTTGAAGTCCTAACCATCAGAACCTAAGAATGTGACCTTAATTGGAAATACGGTCTTTGTAGATTTAAGCCATGTTACCATGAGGTCATTATAGTGGGTTTTAATTCAATAAGACTGGGGTCCTTATGAAAGGGGACATTTGGACACAGAGGGAAGACCATGTAAATATACGGTATGATTTGAGTGAAACATCTACAAGTCAAGGAATGCCATGGAGTGTCAGCAAACACCAGAAGCTAGAAGAGACAAGGAATGCTTCTCCCCTAGAGCCATCAGAGCGAGCATGGTTCCACTGACATTTGGATTTTAAACATCTAGCCTCCAGAACTCTGAGACATCTCTGTTGTTTTGAGTCACAAAGGTTTTGGTACCTTATTACAGCAGCAGTAGGAAACTGCATACAGTGGCTAATTCTTTTTAGCATCTAGGATGGTTTCTCATCTCTTTGGCTCAGGTCAGTCACTGTCATTCTTTACTTTTCTATGTATGCCCACAACTGTTGCTCACAACCAGTTTCATGGCTTTAAATATCTACTCAATGTTCATGACTCCAGCCCATACTTGTCCCCTGATGTCCAGACTCATGTACCCACTTGCCTGCTTGGCACATCTTCTATTAGACACCTCAAACCTAATGTCCCAGCCCATTCTCTAGATTCTCCCCCAGAAAACCTCTGTCTCCTCCAGTCTCTCCCATTTTGGTAAGTTACTACTTACTGACCAATTGTTCAGGCAAATTTTTAAGAAGTGATATTTGGCTTCTTGCAATTTTGTACCCCACATCTCAAAGGTAAATACTTGTAGCTCCATCTCCAAAATATATTCAGATCATGATCTCTTCCCATTTCTTCCACTGATATTACTGCCATGGTGCAAACCCTACCATTTCTCATATGGATCACTGACAAAGACTTCTAGAGGGTCTCCCTGTGTCCACCCCTGCCTCCTACATCCCCTTTTTAACATAGCAACCAGCCAGAAATTTTAAAACATAAATTAGATACCATCACTCAGAGTAAAAACAAAAATTCCTAAAATTCACCTAAAAAACCCTGTATGATTCCTGCTTCCCCCAACCCCACCTTTCTGACATCATCTTCACCTTTGCCTGCACTGCCGCCATTTATTGTTCTTCTTCCTTTTTTTCCAGTACATCAACATGCTTTCCTCTCTCTCTAATTGCTCTTCCCCCAGACCTCTGCAGCTCCCCGCTCCCTTCCATCAGATATCTGTTCCAGCATCACCTCATTACAGACCATCCCTGACATCTGCATAAAATAAACCCACCCACAACCCAACATTCTCTTCCCTTTTCTTATTGTTTCCATAGCATCCATCACCATGTAACAGATGAGCTATTTACTCACTTAAAAAATATATAAAATCCACCTCTCTTCACTACAATGAAGTTCCACGAGAGCAAGGAAACTGCTCTATCCCCAACTCCTAAACTGGGCCTTGCACTTCATAGGCACAGGATACACATGTTCTGAGTAAACACACAAAACAGGTGGAGATGCCTGGCATAAAGTGAAATTGGCTTCTGTGTAGAAACAGCATTTTCACAAGTTCATCTACCCAAAACTCTCCAAAGTGGGAACAAGCACCGCTCCCGGTCAGCACTGCAAACATTGTGGTCATAAAAGAACATTCAGAGGTCCTGCAAAGAAGTGAAATTCTGCAGATTTTTAAAGAAGAAAAAAGTAGGCTAATATCATTCTCGCTTTAAACAACATTTTTGCCCCTATAGATGCTGGGGGTCTTCCTCAGCCTTGTAGTCCCGAGGGATTGAGCCACCTAAATAAAATGCCATTTTGGGCATTTGTTTCTCCCCTGCAGAAGTGGTGCATAGGTCAGTTCTGACCTTACAGTGGCAAAGCAATTATGGAGACATTAATCTGTATATTGTCGCATTTCACGTTAACAGAAGCTATAGATGCAATTGCATTGCTGTAGGAGTCAAGTATCTGCTTTTGTGGAAGGAAATGATCATCATGAGATTTATTTTTCTACTTCCAACCATGCCAAACACAAGCATGATGCAAAGAGGTAAGATGTAAGACAGGAACATGGATGGAGTGAGTGATGGTGGCCTCTGCATGGACACCACAGCAACATAGTTTGTGAAGGTTACGTTTGTCAGACTGACTTTGATTTCATGTGCCAAGTTTTTCCGTTAGGTTTCAGCAGGTGCAATGTAATGAACCAATACAGCTAAATTTTTAGCCACTGAGTTAAGAAAACTCTCCTATCACAACTTGTCAGGGTGAGAGACAACTGAAGCTGGGGGCAGGGGAAAGAAGGAGACAGCCATTAGAAGGAGATGAAATTTTACAAGGAATCTGTTATGTACACCCAGGAGTGCTGTTACAAATTTGGTTCCTTTGTTTCCATAGCTGATGGATTTAGGTATGTGTTATATGGCCAACCCTTAGGTCCCCTACCAGTCAAATGGGGTCGTTGAAGCTAACAATGCTATGGCATCACTTTTTTTAAATATATTTTGAGCATTTGAGAAGAGTGAGCACATAACAGGAACAGACAAGGAGTAGGGTAGCCACGTTGTAGCCAAGAAAATGAATCAGGAGAGTGATTTTGCTGCACAGGAGACCCAAAGGTTAGAGTTAAGTATACAAAAGATAAAGCAAAAGCCAAAAAAAAAAAAGAAAGAAAGAGAATTGCACAAGAAGCCCCAGATATATGAGGGCCAGAGTGATGTCAGTTTGGGGACACCTGGGATATCACTATATATGTCCAACTATTCCAAGGATTGAAAACCACGGCAAAATCCCTGGTATTTGTTATGGGACTTTCACCCCCACACATAGTCAGGATTTTGCTCCCTCACACATTTCAGCTTCACTTCTGGCCTCAGTGGCCCACCACTCACATGGCACATTCACAACAGGGCTCACATGTCGTTCTACACACGCCACTGATGGCAGGGGCTATCTTCTCTCTGTGTGGTGCCTACTGCTCTAAATTTGCAATCAATATTAAATCATTAATAGTCATTAGACACCTAATATTGTAGACTAACATTAGAATAATATAATTGCATTTAATAAGTAATAATGAGTATCATAGAGCTGAAATGTCGCTAATGAAATCCATGGAAACATGACCAAAATCATCCAAGTTTTCTATCCAAACCTAGACAATCAATGTTGATTATATTTTCTTTCTGATACTTACTGACAAACAGAAATGCTTTTCAATATCTCTAAAGTTAACAATAAAATTAAATTTTTTTAAATATATCTCTAAAGTTAATGGTTTGCTTTGTCTTGTTTAAAAATCACAACAAGGATGAAGGCTTACAGCAGAAAACTAGCATGTATTTAAATATATAGTAGACATTAAAAAACAATCTGAACTCAAATGCATGTTCCAAAAATACATTTCCTTTCTGATTTCTACAGCTTTCTTCACTCCTTACAAACTTTAATGCTATTTTGGGGATTTTACTGCACAGCCAAGATAAGCACTGATTTTGATCTGGTAAGGGAGTTTCCTTCTCAGAGAAACAATCCAGGTCAACAATAATTGTAAACACAATGGCCAAGGATGGAGAAAGGAAAATTCATGATTTCACATTCAGTATGTAGACCTCTAACTCAATGTCAAAAAAAGAAAATTAACAATGCACACAATCCCCTTTAGAGGTCTAGTTGTATTAACCATTTAAGGCAACCAAAAGTTTTATTAACTTTCCTAATTAAATGCTTTTTGCTTCTTTATTAAACATCACTGATATTTTAAGGTAATAATTTTAGAAGATGTCCTTCTCAGTATTTCTAAAAATATTATGAACCATGTTTTCACCACATCAAAATTAAGCAATTACCTATAAATGCCCATAATTGGAAATGCAATGTAAATTTTGTTCTAACAAACCAACCCACTGTGTTGTAAAGATAAGCTAATTAGCAGAGATACTATTAAACCAGATGCTATGGTGATAGATGCCATAGAGATGTAAAGACAAATGTTTTCTTAAATAAATAAAAGGAGCCTGAGCAAAGAAATTAAATAGTTTGTGCCAGCAAGAAGAAAAAAAAAAAAAAAAAAAAACCTTTGCAAATGAGATAGACCAAGGAAGAGAAGATATTGGGGGTGGGGGGCAAGGGGGCTTTTTAACTGGTATTAGAAATGTGTATTGGAATAAATAGTATAGATACTACTCCCTATATATGTGAATATGTCCAGTAATGAGTCAATCTTGACTTTTTACTGAATTGTAAGGTTTTCCCCTCTTGATGGCACTGTCAAAAGAAGCTTCATAATCATGAAATTGGATTTAAGAAGCAGAGAGAAGCCCCTTTGAGTAAGAGAAAAAATCTGATCCACAGTGTATGTTTTAGTTAAGAGGAATACACTTGCATTTAAAACATAAAACTGACCACCATTTTGTTTGACACCCTCTGTTTAACACATAAATGAATAAAAGTGTTTTATTTTCTTCAAACTTGACATAACTCAGGAGAATTTGAGATGGTTTTTAAAAAGCAAATGCTAAGGGCAAAAAATTACGTACGCAACTTCAGCTTTATTTTAAACAACTAGGATTATGTGATTGTTTTTCTACACACAGTGCCTAAAATGAATTGAGTCCTTAGCAGGTGCTCAGAAACCACTTGGTTAAAAAGAAAGGTGGGAAGAAAGGAAGTTGTTTACTTCTCAATCGTAGGTAGGTAGAAATGGGTCTAAAATACTTAATGTCTTAACTCAACTTTCTTACCACAAAAGCTGCCCCATCCACCACTAGTGTCTTCACTGAAACTAATGGCATTTATTGAGCACCTACTATGTATGACGATTGCCCCTTTTGTGTCTGTCATTCACTATTAGTCTTTAATCCTGCAACTGAAAAGCCCGAGGGGCAATGAGCAGATGGGACTAGTAATAGTGTATCACTCAACCCAGCAACACTTCCACTGCACCTGGCACACTATTCCTGGAATAGTCACTGGAAAACAAATTGCACTAGGTAAGCATATTAACAAAGGCAGGGTGATGGGTTTCAGTAGAAATTACATGTGACAAGTAGCCCTTCTGTTCTTACCATCAGCAGCTGTACACCTCTCTTCTACCCAGTTATGTGAGCTCCCCTTTCCTTCCACACAGTCATCCTCAATTCCTCCTCCTTTTAGACTAATAGTTCTGCCAACTCAGGATCTATCAATCTTTTCTACACCAGCATTAAGTTGTATGGAAAATAAAGGAGAAACTGAAGTCAATCTTACCAAGACTTGGGATCACATCCTTTCATTCTCATAATGAATTAAATGGAAAACTCATTTAAAGTCCACTTGGTTTCTCCTTTCTACCTTGTAAGAAGTATATGCTTCTTAAAAATGCCAAATTTCCTTTGTTACATACTTTTACAGACTCAACATATTATACGTTGGAGTCACCAAAAAAAAAAATGCTAATTATTAGTGATCTTGTTGCAAAAACAGCAATAATCATCTAAATAAATGAATAAATGTGCTACTATTCCTTTAAAAATGATAGTAAGTTGCTGCAGATAAATTTTAGCCATGCCAATGCTTATAAACTAAAATAAAAGTTAAGAATCACAACAAAATTTGTCAATAAAAGAGATCTGATATAAAAAAGAAACTAGGAAATGGAATGATACACACAGACCTAAAACAAATGTTTGAGATATTTACCTAAAAAAAAGTGACACTGATCCAGAAATTTAAGCAAAAATACCCACAGAGAATTATGAATTAAGTTTTATTTCAGCCTCTGAATTTCCTTTTAATATTCATTGCTTGGACTTACCATGTTTTAAAAAAAAATGCACAAGACAGAACAATAAGACAGTCTTTCACTCACTAGGTCAAGTGTGCGCTAGAATCTTAATTCTGATCTACAAAAAAATCATTCTCTTAGAATTTAACTGAATATTTATATTCATTGACTATTTAAGAACACTTCAGAATTATTTTCATCATGCTCCATTTGCTCCATCTTACAGAATACTTGGCACACATGCCAAAAAAGTTTAAAGGCCTATGTTTCTAAAATAATTTAATTTTACTTTTCAAATTGAATACATAAATGTTTGAGCGCTATTCTAAAAATTCACTTTCATGATAAACTCTTTGTATTGAGCCCCAAACTATAATTCATAAAGAGGCAAGATCAACTTCTAAAAATGAGTTACATGGCCATCACCATCATGAAATTGGGAGAGAGACAGTTCTCTGATAATGAGCACCTATAAGCTTTCCTTATATTATTTTTTTAAAAAAAGAAGATAAAAAAGAGTAGGCAGAGAGAGAGGGAGGAGAAGGGAACACAAAGAGAAATATGTATATGTGTAGCCAAGAGACAAAGTGGAATTTGGAATTGCTGAGACACCATAGCTTGGAAAGATTCAATTTACTCCATTTAACTCCAAAGGGCAGAAATGGGACCATTAGTTAGTACAAAGTCAAGATAGGAAGGGGGAAACTTTCCACTTCATGTGAGAAAGATTAACTTCCTATGAAAAGGAAGTGTACTGCCTCATAAAATAATAGACACCATACCCCTAGAGGAATTCAAGTAGAAGCTGAAAGACTGCCTCACAGGAACAAAGAAGTGGATTCTTTACTAGGTAGGAAACTGGACTAGGAGGCCAGCCCCATGATCCCACATTTTACATGGTTAGGGTCAAATGCACTGAACCCTTTTTTAAAGTCAAGTGAAAACGTGTGGGTCAGCACTCTTAAGTAAATGCACGGTAATATATATGTCAGTGGTGCTTAGCATCCATACTCTTCCTCCTGGAAGCATCAACTTGCTCTTCCCTTTGGAAGGCACCCAGTGCCTTTGCTTTGAGTTGTTGCTGATCTATCACATATCCTGACAGTCTGTGCTATCCTGCTGGCCACAGGGATGCGCGTATGACTAAAGTCAGCTGCAGCTGAAGAGCCTTGGAGTTTTCACCAAACTGTTAGGGAAGGAGAGTTCTTTCAGCTGAGCTGGCTAGGATGTAAGCCTGCGACTGCCCATAAGCCATCTTAACGCCACAAGGAAAGAGGCTACCGGGAGGGAGGAGAGAGAGGGAGGAGAGCTGAAACCTGATGATAGCCCCTGGACCCACCAACATCTCGGTTTTCCATTTGTTTTGAGTTTCTGTCACCTGTAACTAAAAAGTCCTGACTAATGTCAAAGTAAGAAATAAGGACAAAGGGAGCTTAAATGTCTCAATATTGGCTAATGATCTAATTCATTGTAGTTTTCCAAACTTTAAAACATGAAATGATTAGGATATCCTTTTGGTATCCTTGGAACTTTCTTTTCTTCTTCATTACGATAATTTTCCAATCTGATTTGAGCCCACTGCTCTCCCAGCTTTCTGCTTGGTTTCCCTTAATCCCTCAAGAGGTTCTCTCTTGGTTTCTCCCAAGGGAAAAAAATGACATAGGCACTTCCTGGAGTTGTGAACAGTTCTATTCATGAGAAGTAGCCAACTCTTTCTGGTGGCACTGCACTCACAAGCATCAACTGGAAATATCTCTTCTAAGAGAACAGACTGCTTCAAAACCAGGATTCTAGAACTAGTTTGTCAAACTGTCCAGGTTTGCTGTTATGAAACCACTTCATTGGTCAAATGAATCAGGGTTTTCTCAGGGAGCCTCAGGCCCACTCACCGGGGTATCCTGAATCTCATCACGCCACACCCAAGTCGTCTGTATTCTTGAGCATTTTAAAATCTTTATTTATATTTTCTTAACAAACTAAGAAGCGGTTCAGTTTACAAATTTTAATATAGCCTGGTATGGGCCATTCAGGGCTAGAAATCTCACTGGTAATTTTTTCTAAGCTTCTACAAAACAAAGTAAGGTACAAAAAGAAATATACAGATTTGTATTCCTATCTGATCATTATTTAATTTTATTTAATAACATTCTTCTTAATGTCACTTATTATAAAATATGAAAACAAATTTTCCAAAAGAACAAATCTGCAATTTTCCCGATAGTGCAAGTCACGTAAACAACCCCTACCATGTACTTAGCAGCTTAGCCCAAAGGCAGGCACTCATAATAGAAATGAAGCACCGGATTTGCTGCACACAGTGCCACCTCCACACAAAGCCTTGCACTTTGGGACAGGAAGGGAAGAATAATACTGTATCCACTGGTAGCTGCAGGGGGACTTTTCGGGACACAACATGGCATTACTGGAGTTGGAATTTGGCCAGGACACTGGGGCTAAATACCCGGACTCTTATGAAAAGTGCCCTGGGATTATTAATGCCCTTGAGTCGTCAGGACCTCAGTTTTGTGTCTTCTATGAAAAGAACAGCTGATTAGATCATTTAAGTAAATCTCTCTGCGGGCTTCTCTAGCTTCTGATTATCTCGATATGCTTTAATCACCGTCAGATTGCCTTGGTTAAAATTAATGACAGATTAATGTGAGACACTCCAAGATATCAAAGCACCAAAATATATACCTCAATAATATATCACATATATATTTTTCCATTTGTTCCCCTGGGGATTAATTTAGACCCTGGCAATTCCTACTTGGACTAAATCATGCTGTTTTAAAGAGTACATAATATCCCAATTATCCTGTTGCCCTTATCTTTATGAGTCTCCAAAGGAGGGAGAACCTAAGTAGGGTGATTAGATTTAATGCCACATCTCTGAAACCAAGGTCCTGTTTCAACAGACACATTTTTTTCCTTAAACAATTCCGCTGAACATTAAATCTTCTATGTTATTTACTAAAACACTTACCCATAACAAGACTTCAAACACAATTCCTCATTTCCTCTGCCACACAGAAAGCTAGACTATATTCATATTTCTTTTTAAAAATAAATAAACAAGCAGCCCTGGCTGGTGGCACAGTGGATAAGGCACTGGCCTGCAAACCCAAAGGTCGCTGGTTCAATTCCCAACCAGGGCAACATAACCACGTTGCAAGCCAGGTCTCCAGCCAGGTCTGTAGCTGGTGGCAGGTGAAAGTAGCCATACATTGATGTTTCTCTTCCTCTCTGCCTCTCTCCCTTCCCCTCTCTCTGAAAAATAATAAATAAAATCTAAAAAAAAAAAAAAACCACACACAGAGAATCTTCATTTTAGATGAGCATAAAATTCATAAATATTTTAAACTGACATATACCTAAGAATTAAAACAGAAATAAAACATTTCTTGTATTATGTAAATAAATGCTCTCTAAAAAACAGGGTTGAGGGAGGTCACTGGAAACTATCAGCAAGTGAGTTCTCCCTCCCCCTCTTAATCACTAGTGCCTACATAAGCCAAAAATAAAATGAATTTATTCATTTCTTTCCTGGTTTCCTAAAACTGTATTTTACAAGCACAGTCCTTGGCCTTCCTACAGTAAGTTCTTTTTCTCCTTCCCATGCTTTACAGAGGATTTTTAAAATCTTCTTTGGACCATAAGGCAGCTTTGCTAACTCCTGATGTCCTCATCCTCAAAATGGGACAGGTGAAATCAGTCAGTGGTTCTGCACCTAGGCTGCACATTGAAATTACCACAATGCTTTTAAAAATATCAATCCCCCTGAAATTCTGATTCAGTTGGGAGAAAGCTCTAGTGGACATCTAATGTACAACCAGAGCTAAAAATGCCTGAACTGGGAATCTCCAGGACTCTCCCTGTCATAAAGCTCTTTGTGTCCATCTTCCATTTAATGAATATTTGGCTAACATATCCTGCACACTGGATGTATTGGTTTTCTAGGACTGCCAAAACAAATTACCACAAACTGGAGGGCTTAAAATAACAGACAATTGTGCTTTTGCAGTTCTGCAGGCCAGACGTCTGAACTCAAGATCTCGTCAGGGTTGGTTCTTCCAGGAGGCCTGAAGGAGAACCAGCCTCCACCCTTCCTGGCTCCTGGCAGCTGCCAGCATCCCCGGTGCTCCCTGGCTGATGGCTGCATGACTCCAGTCTCTGCCTGCACCTTCGCATGGCCTCGCCTTCTGTGTCTCTGTGTGTCTTTTCCTTTTCTGTCTCTTATAAGGACATTAGCATTCGGATTTCAGGTCCACCCTAATCCAGGATGCCATCATCTAGAGATCTGCAAAGAACTTTTTATTCCAAAGAGGGTCACATTCTAAAGTTTGCTGGCCACTATTCAATCCCCTACGCTGGAGGTGCCACTTTGATCAGAAGCCAAAAACAAAATATTGTAGAACAGGTGCTAGGACAAGTGGCAGACACACTTCACAGAGGCAGTACAGGCCACAGGGCTTTGGGCTGCCAGAACAGACAGGGCAAGGGACAGCAGGAGCACACAAAGGCCATGCCAAGTGGCTCCAGGTCAACGTCCATAGGCAGCTCAAGACTCAGCTGTCACCGCATCTCTACTCTAGCAAGAGACAAAATGGTCAGGAGAGAAGCAGGGCTCCACCAGTGCCTTCTCTGTGCTGGGACAGAGGCTGAGAAAAACATGTTGTGTGGCCTTATAAGGAGGAACCACAGAGTTTGGAAAGGCCTACTATGTGGCCTCATGAGAAGTTATGCGTTCCTCAACTCTGGAAAAAGGCCTTCATTCATTCTACTCTTACTGCTTTTCTTCCCCTGTTACCACACCCTCCTGTCCTCAACAAAGAAAAGCAAACCAATAATACCTATTGATTTCCATGAATCCTGGTATACATGGCAAGGAGGAAAAGAGATGATAATAACACTAAAAATGCCTACTACAACTATAATTTTGTTTTTATGCTCACCCACATTATTCCCTTCTTTCAAAACTTCAAAACTATGCTCAAAATCCCCACCCTTTCACAATTTCTCCCCAGCCCTAGGCCTGAGAGCCATCCCATCTACATCCTTTACAATAAACATTTATAATTTTAACTGCTTATATTTATAAATACATTTTGCCTCACATCCCACGGCCCAATGAGGCTGACACTCATCGCAGGCAGAAATCCTGCCACCAGCTTCCGCAGGATTCCTCCCAGCCACTAATTTTGTCCTCTTCACAGAGGACATTGTTAACAGAGAGACTATTCCGTTAGTCCACCTGTAGTGAAATGTCACTTCCCATAGACTCACTTGACTTTTTTAGGGTTATAATGTTAAGAAGAAGAAGGAGGAGGAGGAGGAGAAGGAGAAGAAGAACAAAGAAAGAAAGAAGAAGAAGAAAGAAGAAGAAGAAGAAGAAGAAGAAGAAGAAGAAGAAGAAAGGATGAAAGGAATGTTTCTCTTCTGAAATAAGAGAGGAGTACCCATTCTCAAAATATAAAGATAACATTTTTATTACAATACCACATTGGATTGTTGCTATTATATTGTTGAGTTGTAGGGACTCCTTGTATATTCTGGATATCAATCTCTTATCAGATACATGATTTGCAAATATTTTCTAAGGGTGGTTATATTTAAGTGAATTGGCAATTTAAGTAGATGATACCCTAGGTTGAGAAAATCTACCAACTTGTGATGTGTCTTAGTAGACAGTTGCTGGAGCTAAGGTTTGAAGAAAATGAAGGGTATTCTTTAGACAGATTAGTCCATGCTAATACTTAGCAAGGAATACTTAGATAAATGCTAGGCAGAGAAAATACCTCTCAAATACCCAACGGCAGTTTCATTTCTTTAAAATGGTTGGGGATTGACTGGACTGTGACTGGCTCATAGAGGAGAGTTGTAAATGGAGAGCTTGTTTTTCTTCATTAGCAGCCTGAAGTAATAAGACCTCGGAACTCCTCCACCATTACTTGATTACCTGGGTCTCTCGAGGTTACACCTGCCATCCATGATGTTACACCCAATAGCAATGATTTCACACAGCCACTATCAACCCTGAGGGGAAGAGATAGCAAGGATTGTTTTACCTTTGCAGGTCCAATCGTTCCAAGAACACAATGTAGTTGCCCAAAAATGGAAGATTCTGCCCCTGCTCTGTAGCATGGACTAATCTGTCTAAAGAATACCCTTCATTTTCTTCAAACCTTAGCTCCAGCAATTGTCTACTAAGACACATCACAGGTTGGTAGATTTTCTCAACCTAGGGTATCATCTACTTAAATTGCCAATTCACTTAAATATAACTACCCTTAGAAAATATTTGCAAATCATGTATCTGATAAGGGATTGATATCCAGAATATATAAGGAGTTCCTACAATTCAGCAATAGCAACAATCCAATTTCAAAAGCAGCAAAAGACTTGAATGGGCATTTCTCTAAAGAGAATCTAGAAATGGCCAATAAGCACATGAAAAGATGCTCAACATCATTAATCATTAGGGAGATGAAAATCAAAACCACAGGATAACACTTCATACCTTTAAGGAGAGCTATTATTTAAAAATAATGTGTTAGCAAAGGTACATAAAAAATTGGAAACCTTGTGCACTATTGGTGGGAGCATAAAATGATATAGCCACTGAGGAAAACAGTATTGCAATTTCTCAAAAAAATTAAACAAAGAACCACCAGATGACCTACAATTTTATTTCTGCGCATCTACCCAAACGAATTGAAAGAAGAACTCTGGCAGATATTGGCACACCTACATTCACTGAGTAACATATTCACAATAGCCAAAAGATGAAAGCAGCCTGAGTGTTCACTGATGGGTGAATGGATAAACAAAAGGTATTACATACATACAATGGAACACAACTGAGCTTTTAAAAGGGGGGACATTCTGAAGCATGCTACAGTATGGATGAATCTTAAAGAAATTATGTTAAATTAAGCCCGTCACAAAGGGGCAAACATGGTATGACTCCATGAATGTGAGGTACATAGAGTAAGCAAATTCATAGATACAGAATGTGGAATGGTGGTTGCCAGGGGCTGGAGGAGGAGAATGGGCAGTTACTGTTTATTGGGTACAGAGTTATATGGTGGTGATGATTGTACAACAATGTGAATGTCATTAATGCCACAGAACTGTACTTTTTTTTAGTGGGAATGGTTATTTTACCACCTAAATCCAAAAGTGATGTATGTTACAGCACTAACTTTAAAATGAATGTGCCCTGGCTGGTGTGGCTCAGTGGACTGGTGCCGGCCTGTGAATCCAAAGGTCACTGATTTGATTCCCAGCCAGGGCACATAACCAGGTTGCAAGCCAGGTCTCCATCCAGGTCCCACTGTGAAAGGCAACCATACACTGATGTTTCCTCCCTCTCTGCCTCCTTCCCTTCCTCTCTATCTAAAAATAATTAATGAAGTCTTTTTTTTTTTTTTTTTTTTTTTTTTTTTTGAATGAATGTAAGTTGCCCTGGCCAGGTGGTTCAGTTGGTTGAAGTACTGTCCAGTACACGAAAAAGTTGCAGTTTGATTCCTGGTCAGGGCACAGGAATTCTAGGTTGGGGGTTTGAGCCCTGGTTAGGACATGTATGAGAGGCAACCAATTGATGTATTTCTCACATCAATATTTCTCTCTCTCTGCCTTCTCTCTCTAAAATCAGTAAAAACATATCCATGGGTGAGGATTAAGAAAGAGAGAGACAGGAAGGAAGGAAGGAAGGAAGGAAGGAAGGAAAGAAGGAAGGAAGGGTGGGCAAGAGGGAGGGAGGGAAAGAGGGAGGGAATGGGGAGGAAGGGAGGAATCTGAATCTGAGTTGTTTGGATCTCTCTTGCTTTTTGTTCTGGAGTACTGAAAACCCATGCTTCATCTCTCTTTCTTTTAAAAACAAAAGGAAAAACAAGAAATGAAAACATTTTCCCTCATTCATTCCCCTAATATTTGCTTTATTTCAAGGTAAATTTTAAATGGCTTTTGATAAAAACAAATATAAAAATGGAAAACTGGCAAAAACTCATTTTTTAAAGATTTTATTCATTTTCCAAGAGAAGGGCAGGGAGGGAGGAAGAAAGGGAGAGAAACATCAATGTACAGTTGCCTTTCACCTGCCTCCAGCTGGGGACCTGGCTGGAGATGTGGCTTGAGACCTGGCTTGCAACCTGGTTAATGTGCCCTGAAAAAAAATTGTCATTTTTATAGTTAGAATTTAGCTGATGCTCTTTTGGTTACCCCTTCTTCATTTTCTGTCCCTCACTTCCATCTCATTCACAAAGCCCTTAGTATGGGGTCCTGTCACCCACATACCCAGAAAACAGGAGGAAATCTCTCCTGGGGGGTTCACATTTTCTAAGCACAATAAAATTGATACACCTTTTAGCAGCCCAAGCTATTGACTCCCCAATAGCATTATTGACCACAAGAAAGTGCTTTCGCTCTTAGCGAAGCAATACTACGTGCAGCCAAATATCAAGTAAAATAGATACTGCAGAGTCAGGATCATAAAAGGGACACTGAGACACTGGCTACAGAATAGTGCCTGTCAACACTGGCGCTACTCTGAAAGCCAGGACTTGTAAGGAGTGGAGGGGAGGGTGGATATAGGAAGAAAAGAGTGACTTCCACCAGAGAGAAGAAAGAAAGGTAATGGGAAAAACAACAATCAAAGCTGAAAGAATTTTGCATCTACAATTAGACCTAAAAATGAACAACAGCAGCATATGTACAAAATGTATTATTTTTTTCAATGATAGAAGAATGAACAAGAATAAGTTCTATGTGTCTTCAAATGTTAACACTTTGTGTTACTTACAAAGTATTTAATGGCAAGTAAAAGATACTATTTTTAAAACAGCAAACCTTCTAAATTATTACCATGAACACTTTTACAATCAGAAAAATACTCTAAAAACAAAAAGATCACAGACTGTAATAATATAAATGTTATCTTTCCTAAATATAGACAATTTGTATTATCTATACTATCTACGTTGTCTACAGTATTTATCATCCTAGCCTTCAACACTGGGTCCATGCACCTCGAAATACTTTTAAAATCTCAACACAGACCCATATTTAATGGTTTTATAAATGACTCATAAACACATGTGAGGAGGTATCTATTTCCATGCCATGCTCAGTTGGGCAGGCCTTCAATGGTTTTGACTTAATAAAGAAGAATCAACTATCCAAATTTTGTAACATGCCAGAGGAAGGTTCATTTCCCAGATTATTCTCTCTATATTTATCCAAGCAGAATATACTTAATCTTACTTTGAGAGAGAGAAAGAGACCTACTTAGACAACGTGGGCAAAAACACTTCAAGAAGTTGCTGCCTTAGTGTTTCCATTTGCTGATTATCCTGGTGCCACTTGGTGGCACTGTTGATTCCAGTTTGCTCTCTCATCCAGAGGATGGGTAGTGGTTGATCCAACCATAATAAGCTTGTGTCTCCAGCTCTAGGAGGAACTTCATTTAGCCCTGACAGCCTTAATAGAAACATCAGCATGTCTATATTTCTATCATCTCCAGCTCGAAATGGTAAATTCTATGTCAATGCACTCCTCTGAGAACCGCCCCCTGCTCTTTCTCCAAATACAGAAATCCAACCTTTCCTTAAAGGTGCCTGCCTTCCCTGTTAACTCTAGCCACAGATTCCCGGGGGGGAATGGCAATCTGAGAACTCACTGCGGAGGCCTTCCTAGGAGAGAGACAACTGGGCCAAGGCGAGAAAAGAAAAGGAGTTGGTGAAAAGGAAGTTGTACCACCATCTTGAGATTTAAAAAATACACTATAAATAACAATACTTGGGCTTCTATTAATGTAATTTATTTGGTAGGCTCTTTCTTTTCTTTTTGCTGATTATTCTGTATTACAATTGCTTCATTTTTCCCCCATTACTCTCCCCTGTCCCCTACTCCCCTCTCCCACAGTCAATCCCCACCTCCCTGTCCATGTCCATGGATCTTTCACATTAGTCTTCATCTAAACCCTACCTCTTCTCTCCCCTTCTTCCCTCCTCCCTTCTACCCTCTGGTCACCATCATTCTGCTCCTTTTTTGTTCCATGTCTCTGGCTCCATTCTGTTCATTGGTTTGTTTTATTTGTTAGTCTCCTGTATTAGGGGAGCTCATATGGTATATGTCACTTGCCACCTGGCTTATAACCTGGCTAAGCATCATAATATTCTCCAGTTCCAACCATGCTATCACAAAAGGTAAGAGTTCCTTCTTTCCTTCCTTTTAAACCTCTCAGCATTCCTGCTTGAGCATTCTAGTGGGAACCAAGGTGTAAAAAGTTTATAGGGATTAACTTGCTCAAAGGCAACAGAATTTGTGGGTATGGGATGAGAATCTCATCATCTTCTCCAAGTCCCAACACCACACCCTTGACATAGGAAGGACTATGAAAGGGCTCATAGTGTAAATGCATGGAGACCCAACAACCTCTAACCCACATGTGTGAATTGAAGTAGGGCAGCCTACCTCTCAGAAAGGTCTATGGTTCTTACCTTCACTTACCCACCCACCCCCTACCTGCCCCACAAACACATAAAGACACTTTTGGGGCTGCATATTCCTTCATTTCTTCACCTTTTTTTCTCTTCCTTCCTGCTAGCCAAAGCTGTTAATAGTTTTTTGTTTCAGTTATATAATCTTTTGGAAAAAGTACCACGCACTGACAGATACAATCGTTGATTTGTTCTCTGTAACCCTCAGAGTAGCTCTGCATCTGTTCTACGTTGATTTTTTTCCCTTTATGTGTAATAAGGGGACATGACAGAAGCCTTGAACACTGACAACACAATCCTCAGGGAAGGCGAATATGGATACCTTGTATCAATAATTATTATGTTATTGCTTTGAAGTACATGTATTATATTCTTTAGTGCTGACAGTAGTGTGATATGATATCTTAGCTAGCTCAGATCATAAATCAGCTCAGTGAAGTATAAAACCTGAGATGTTTCTGGTGGTTGTGATCTTATTATCAGCATTTAATTTATGATGCATATAAAATGTGTCTAACTATAAAGTGCGATGCTGATCTTTTAACAAAAACCACAACTCTCATATATCCAAAAGGATGCCATCACATCTTATAAGGCACTTTGGAATATCATATACATATTCTTGAGACTTCTCAAAACTGAAAATTCCTCTTTTGATATTTAATTCAGTGCCTAAGCCATATACTTTTGATTCTTCTCAGTTGTGGTAGACATTCAAACTTTGAGGGTAGATTGCATTTTCAGAAACAGCTGAGTCATTTGGAACTAAGTCTGACATATATGCTGAATAAAACTGTATCAAAAATAAGATTCATTCATTGAATTATTCAACACATTAAGGCATTGGATGCTACACAACATAAAGTTAGCCACAGCTCTTAGGGACTCATTGCCTAGAGGGGAAGATGACAGTGTAAATAAATAATAAAAGTAAAAAAATTCCTGAAGTTCTGAGCAGTTCTGGTTGCCTTTAAGTAAGACTATGACCAGAGAAGGCAAGGCTGGGTTTTTGGATTGGCTTATAAAATGGTTATAAAATCAGTTTCAGAGGAGGTGTTCCAACCCCGTTATAGCAAAAGCAAGTTCAGGGGAATGAGTCTGCAACCTCCCAACAGGATTATTCCAACATAGGATGCTTGCCCAGGTTGTAGTTCCATTCTAGTATATATTACTTTTACTTTGACCCAGTGTTCCTTTATAGTTACATCTACAGGCCCCAACAAAAAAAACTACAGTCCTGGGTTAGAATAGCAAATGATAAGAAAAAATGTCCACTGTTCCCTAAACTGTCCAAAAATGAATGTGGACATTAAAGTTAAAGAGAGGAACAGTGGCCTGGCCCAGGACAGTAGAGCTTCCCATAGGAGGGGGAGGTAGCCAGCAGCAGTGGCACCAGACTTGTTATAAACTGGGGGCAGGGGTCAAACGAGCAAGTATATAAAAGGCAGCAGGAACCAGGTTTCCCACAGTCAGGGGAGAGAGTTACAAATGTAGAAAAGGAGAAAACTGGAACTGAAGCTATCAGTGTGACCTCATAGGTATAGATATTAGTGATATTATTGTCTAATAATTTCTAATTTCTAATAACCCAAAGCAATCTACAGATTCAGTGCTATTCTTATCAAAATTCCAATGGAATTTTTCACAGAAACAGAACAAGTAATCTTAAAATTTGTATGAAACCAATAAAAGACCAACCAATGAATGCATAAATAAGTGGAACAATAAATCTTTCTTTCTTTCTTCCTCTCTCTCTCTCTCCCTCCCTCTCATCAATTTTAAAAAGGAACCAGTTAAAAGTTTGATGAGGACTAGGATATATACCCAGTCTCAAAAAACTCTCAACAAAATTCTTATTAATTACAAAGGAAAAAATATAATTTTATGGTGGAGAATCCTGGCAGATGTGACCTTAATCAAGTGATCAGAGTGAGCACCATCATGCATGAGACAAATCACGTGTTGTCACCTGCAAGGATGCAATGAAAGAACACAGCACCATGCACATTATATTCCTGCCAATGACACTTAATCTGAATATAATCATGAAGAAACATCAGCCAGACTTAAACTGAGGAACATTAGCTGGCTTTCACAAGTGTCATGAAAGTCATTGAATAACTAAGGAATTGTTCCAGATTGAAGGAAGCTAAAGAAACATGACAAGTAAATACAGCATGTGACTCTAGACAGGAAGCTTCTGCTCTAAAGGATGTTATTAGAACAACTGGCAAAACCTGACTGGCATCTCAGGACTAGATGACAGTAATACGTGAACACTAGTTTCCTGATCTGGATGGTTATACTGTGATTATGTAAGAGAATCCCCTTGCTATAAGAAATTAACATGAAGCCCTGGCTGGTGGCACAGTGGATAAGGCGCAGCCTGAGAACCCAAAGGTCACTGGTTCGATTCCCCAGTCAGGGCACATAACCAGGTTGCAAGCCAGGTCTCCAGCCAGGTTCTTAGCTGGAGGCAGGTGAAAGGCAACCATACATTGATGTTTCTCCCCCTTCCACTCTCTCTAAAATAAATAAATAAATAAATCTTAAAAAAAAAAGAAAGAAATTTACATGAAGATCTCTGGCCAAGATGGAGACACAGATAGATATGCTGCATCTCCCACACAACTAAGAAGGAACTTACAATTACCTCAAAACTAAAAGAAAAACAACCAGAAGTTCCAGATAATTGAATTATATAGAAGGTCAACAAATGAAGAAATAAAGAAGAAATAGTCAACCAGACAGTCAGAAGGGACGTAGAAGACGCAGTATGGTGGTAGCAGTGGCTGCAATAGTAGCAGAGGCAGCACAGTGGCTGTGGCCATAGTGAAAAGCACAGTCATACATTTTAAAAGTAGGGAGGGAGGGAAATCTGGGAAGTAATCCCAGTCCCAGACCAGACCACGCAGCTCATGGTTCCATCACCTAGGAAAACAGAGCCACATCACCTCTGACTGTTAAAAAGGTGGAGGGTGGGGCGGGGGGGTGGGGGTGATGCACTGCCAGTCCTCAGCAGAGTCAGCTACAGGAAGAGGGAGAAATGCCTAGAAAAGGGGCAAGTGCCAGGCAAGCAGCATTGTTCCCTCTCAGACCACCCCCTTACATACAGCACTACAATTTGGTGAAACTGTTGCTCCACACTGATGAATACCTAAGGCTCTGCCTCTAACAATATAACAGGTGCAACAGCTCTACCTAAGACACAGACGCAAACACAGAAAGCTGTCAAGTTGAGAAGATAGAGAAATATGGCCCAAAATGGGGGAGGGGGCAAATTAAGATTCCAGTAGGAGAACTGAGCATCAAGCAGATAGCCAACCTGATATACAGTTTAAAACACTGGTGATAAAGATACTCACAGACTTGACAGATATGCTCAACTATGGCAAACGCTGAAGGGAAGCTTCAGTTAGCTATGCTAACTGAAACAAAGGAAAGTCCACAAGAAACCAGTAGTGAACAAAAGAAAACCAGGATTCATCAATAAATTGGAATATAAGGAACAAATAAACAGTCAACCAGCA
This sequence comes from Noctilio leporinus, assembly GCA_004026585.1. Classification (NCBI taxonomy): domain Eukaryota; kingdom Metazoa; phylum Chordata; class Mammalia; order Chiroptera; family Noctilionidae; genus Noctilio; species Noctilio leporinus. The sequence continues at coordinate 46,431 of PVIW01007036.1, read as the reverse complement.
CAGAAGGAGAAACAAGAACTGAAAGAAAGGAAAAAAAAGAGGAGAGGCTTAGGAACTTCTGGGACACGTTTAAAAGTACCAACATCTGAACCATAAGGGTGCCAGAAGGAGAAAAGGAAGAGCAAGAAATTGAAATCTTATGTGAAAAAAACAATGAAGGAAAACTTCCCAAATTTGCCAAAAGAAAGAGACATACAAGTCCAGGAAGCACAGAGAATCACAAACAAGCTAGATCCAAAGAGGACCACACCAAGATACATCATAATTAAAATGCTAAAGGTTGAAGATAAAGAGAAAATCTTAAAAGAAGGAAGAGAAAAGAAGAGAGTTACCTACAAAGAAATCCCAATAAGACTATCAGCTGATTTCTCAAAAGTAACTTTGTAGGTAAGAAGAGACTGACAAGAAGTATTCAAAGTGATAAAAAGCAAGGGCTTACAAAAAAAAAAAAAAAAACTACTCTATACAGCAAAGCTATATCATCTAGAATGGAAGGGCAGATAAAGTGCTTCCCAGACAAGGTAAAACTAAAGGACTACATCAACATCAAGCCATTATTATATGAAATGGTAAAGGAACTTATTTAGGAAAAAGAAGATGAAAACTATAAACATTAAAATGACAACAAACTCAAAACTATCAACAACAGACTCTAAAAAATAAAAACAAACTAAGAAAACCACCAGAATAGGAACAGAATCATAGATATGGGGAGCCTTTAGAGGGGTGTCCACTGGCAGAAAGAAGGGGAAAGTGGGGGAAATGGTGCATGAATTAAGAAGCACAGTTAGTGGGTGTAGAATAGACAAGGGGGATGTTAAGAATAGTATAGGAAGCCCTAGCTAGTGGCACAGTGGATATGGTGCTGGCCTGCAAACCCAAAAGTTGCTGGGTCAACTCCCCAGCCAGTGCACATAGCCAGGTTGCAAGCCAGGTCTCCAGCCAGGTCCATTGCTAGAGGCAGGTGAAAGGCAACCATACATTGATGTCTCTCTCCCTCTCTGCCTTTCTTCCTTCCCCTCTCTCTGAATATAATTAATAGAATCTTTTTTTAAAAAAGGAATAGTACAGAAAAGGGTAAAACCAAGGAGCTTATATGCACAACCCATGGACATGAACTAAGAGGTGTGGGATTACTGGAGGGAAGGGGGAGTGCTGGGTGAAGGGCAGCCAAAGGAAAAGAAACTGGGACAACTGTAATGGCATAATCAATAAAATGGACTTAAAAAAAAAGAAATTCAGGGGGAATGGGTGGGTGGGGAGGGGGACAGAGGGGAGCAAAAAGGGGATGGACGTAATACAACAACAATAAAAGTTAAAAAAAATAAAAATAAAATGCAAAAAAAAGAAATTCACATGAAAATATTTGGTGGTGATGAGGTATCATGCAGCAACTTACTTTCAACTAGGGAGAGAAATGTTCTTTGTACTATGCTTTAAAGTTTTTGTAAGTTTATATTCCACCACTCCCCACCACCACACAAAAAATAAAAGGTTAAAAGAAGAATGTGTAAAAAGAGTAAATGGTTTAAGTCTACCACAAAACCATTTCCTTACTATACTCCACCACCCAGCTGGATCCTATAGCAGTGAACCAGCAGAAGAAGGGGAAAATATTATACCTGTCAAAAATGACTTTAAACAAAACACATTTATTTAAAAAGAGAAAAATATGGAAGATGTAGGAGGATGAGCCCTTTTTTTGTTGACTGCTTCATGGACCAAGGACCACAGTGATGATCCTTTGATGGCCACTTAATCAGAAGTCATCCAAACCCCTATGGGTAGAAAAGCTGTAAACCTTTTCCAGGGCATGAGACTGTAAGATAGGAGGTCCTATTAGGGCGCAGTTGCAGCAGCACAACTTGACCCCAGGACAAGCAATAGTCTATTTCAATTGGTTTCACCAATGGGCCAAAAGGAATTGTGTAACTAACGTGTTTGTCTGTCCAGGAAGATTCCTTGTACCTTCTGGGCATAGATGCTGCCCTGTACCCCCAGTACCAGCACCCCAACCTCCTCACAACAGTAATCTATTTCAGGGGTACACTGTGACCCAAAAGAGCCAATGTGGGTTCCTCCTGAAACATGTATACCATGCTAGAAGAAAGATCTCTCTTGGTGCCATGGTCACGTGGCTCTACCTAGGATATCAAAGGATGCTCTGGTACCCTTGCAGAGCACGTGGTCCCTTTCTTACTAAAACCACTAGAGTCTGGTTCCTCTCTTTTTTCCCCAAAGAGTCATGACGAGTCCAGCTGTCACCTTGGAGAAAAAGGGTCCCTAGTGTACATTAATAACCTGAATTACCAGCACCAGGTCCCATGTGTTTATGTACTGTACACCGGTTTCCAGACCCTAACCACCTGCTAGGTCAACTGGCCACCGAAGTCCCAGATTGGAATTATGAGAGTAAGTCCTGGAGTCCAGAGAATGGGAGTATCCCTGAGACATCCTCAAATTTCTCTGCCCACTTAATTTAACCGCGAATAGCCAGGTCTGCACAGTGTATCCATTTAGGGTCTGAGTATTGAATGCAGCTATACACACTGTGGCCTGTTCCCCAATTACCTTGTTTGTACTGCTTGTCTCCACGGTTATACTTTAACTGATTCATGGCCAAGAACCTAGACTCCCTTTCTCTCCCACTGCCAATCACTGGGTAAACACTCAATAAGCATGATCGAATATTTATCACAAGTATAAAAAGGTCATGTTAAAGCCCAAGGCTCTGAGCAAAAAGTGAGACTAAAGATAGCTGAAGAATTTCACTATAAATTCACAGTGCCTTATTCAAGCTAGACTGCCAAGAAATACTGAATGAATGAAGTAACCTTGTTTTCCCCTCCTGTTAAATCACTAGCAACATTTGAGCCAAAGCACAGAGGTCATGCACACCAGCACAGAGTGAGCCTGCTTGCTGCCAAGGCTTGATGTGACTCTACCACCTGGTCTGGTCATGGTTCTTGGTCAACTCATTAGGAAGCCTGGTGGGGAGTTTATGCATGGCTGGCCCTGTCGTACATGAATGCTTTTTAGAAAAGAGACCAGTGGGTTTGTGCAGAAAAATGTGAAAGGGTTATGCCAATCTGATCTCCTCTCTCCTCACTCCTAAGGCAGTGTCACTGTGCTTGTCATACTCACTGTGCCTAAACAGCTTCTTCCTAGCCATGAATGCTGGAAGACAAATGACCATGGATGTGAAAAGTATCACTTTCTAAAGCTGCTTGACTTTCATGTTAGGACCATTTTATTTCTTATGCTACATCATGTGCTCTTCTTGAAATCTTTATAGTTCTTCCAAAAGCAAAATGTACTTCAGAGACTTAAGTCACATCAGTTGTATTCACATTGATTTAGAAACACTGAGATTTTACAATAAGGTATGCTTTTTTTTTTAAGATTTTATTTATCATTTTTAGAGAGAGGGAAAGGGAGAGAGGCAGATAGGGAGAAAGACATCAATGTATGGTTGCCTTTCACCTGCCTCCAGCAACGAACCTGGTTGGAGATCTGGCTTGCAACCTCATTATGTGCCCTGGCTGGGGAATCGAACCAACAACCTTTGGGTTTACAGGCCAGTGCCTTATCCACTGTGCCACCAGCCAGGGCAACAATAGGGTATTTTTAACTAACACGTTTAAAATAGCAAACATGGCTGGTGGCTCAGCAGACAGGCGCCAGCCTGGTCTCTGGTCTGATTCCCAGCCAGGGCACATAACCAGTTTGCAAGCCAGGTCTCCAGCCAGGTCCCCAGCTGGAGGCAAGTGAAAGGCAACCATACACTGATGTTTCTCTCCCTTTCTTTCTCCATCCTCGCCCTTCTCTAAAAAATAATGAATAAAATAAAATAAAATAATAAAATAGCAAACATGCAAAAGCTCCTTTAATATATTAAAATCATTTTCCCCACATTTAAAAGTTTACATTTATTAAAGTCAATTTTTATTCTAATATGAATACATATATATTCATCATTTTGTGTTCATATACTATATATGATATTATATAATAATATGCAACATCATACAAGGAAACAAAAATATTTCTTCCATATTGGCATCTTACTATGCAAACAAGTTACTTAGACATCATGAATAAACATAAAAATATTTTAGATATATTGAGGGGCTATGGAAATCTGCATTTTTTTCATTTTTTTCATTTTCTTAAAATAGGCTACATTGGTGCTTTGTCTTATCTTCACAATATTTGATAAGATGTAGCTTTCAAAAGTCCGTAAATATGTTTGCACCTGGCAGAACTTAGTATTCTACTGGTGCATTGACAGAAAACAAACAAAAGAGACAGACCAGTACTGTTGGTTATGCTTTATCATCATTTTCACAGGAATTCAAAGCTTCAGTCCTATGCCATTGAACAGTAGGGCCAATATAAAACAGAGTTCTCTTGCATTAGTGGTGAGGAATAACCCACAGTAAATATCAGCTTATGCAAAATTGCATAATTTGTGTAAGGAGAGATTAATGAATAAGCAATTTTAAATTTTTTACCAGCTGCATTAAGAACCCCTAACTCAAAGAGGATGGTATGATTTCCCTAAGATTATCAATGCTCCTTATCTGTTTTCTATCAAACACGAAAAAGTTATTTTTTAAGCTACGAAGGTCAAAGGATGGCCTAGAGGATGTTGTTTCTGGAAGTACCAATTAGAAATCAGACTTCTGGTAAAACTAAAAACCAAGAATAGGTACCAGCTCACTGAAGAATCCAGTTATACCTTGTATATCTGCCACCATTATGGTAAATGACAAACCAACCTCATCACCCTTTAGAACCCCCATGTCCTCCCCTCACCACACACTTTCAACCCTTGGCACCTCGACACTCACTCTCTGTTCTCTGCTTAGAATATTAACCAACCAACCCCAATCCCAACCATCTTGTTGACTTGATAAAGGTAGCCCAGAACATGTCCACATCCCAGATCCTATTTCTCCAACCAACTTGTTTATCTGCTAAACTATGCACCTAGGATAGTTTTAACAGTGTGGGGAAGGAGGGGGTCTTTCCTAATGCACCTTCCACCCTCCCTCTCCAGGAACTAACCTGTCTCTCCCTTCTGAGCTTCCAGCCCTCATACTCTCTGAAGTATACTTGTGCATACTTCAATAAAGCACAGAACACAGTGGCACAGTCACTTATTTTCCTATTTGTGACCTCTAGGAGGACAGAGTAAACATCGCTTTGCATCACCAACAATAAATGTTTGTTGACTGACTGAATGAGTTTTCTGAAAACTAAAGTTTACTACTTATTACTGCATTTTTCCTTTCTATGGTTAATCTTCATAAAATGACCCTGCCTTGTTCAGCTACAATACATAATTAGATGTTTTCCTTGAGGATTTTTTAATCCTCATTTTGTCAAATCTTACTGTGCCTGCTATTATCCCAAAGCCTTCCCTTGGCAGGAACTTATTAATTCTTTTTTCGTAAGTATATTTTACTGATTATGGTACTATTAGTTAGTCCCAGTTTTTTTCCCTTTGCCCCCCTCTACCTAGTACCCACCTTCCTTCCAGCAATCCCTCTATTAGCTCATATCCATGGGCCGTGTATAGAAGTTCTTTGGTTTCACCTTTTCTTATACTACCCTTAACATCCCCTGTCTATTTTATTCCAACCACTTATGCTTCCTGACCCTTGCACTATCTTCCCCCTTCTTCCCCTTCCGCCTCCCAGCTAATAATCCTCCAAATGATTCACATACCTATGATTCTGTTTCTGTTCTGGCTGTTTGCTTAGTTTGGTTTTTGTGTGTATGTGTTTTAGATTCAGTTATTGATAGTTGTGAGTTTATTGTCATTTTAATGTTAATAGTTTTGATCTTTTTCTTAAATAAGGGACTTATGAATTCCTATGTTACGTCTTAAGTTTCTCTGTCTTTTTTCAGACTTTCTCTTACTCTCATTTTTAGTAAAACTGCCTCTAATAGTACTTGAAATCCACCTCTCTTTAGTGGTAGCTTTTAATCTGTTAAGGGCATGGGAATTTGATAGCTAAGCTTGTTAAGCTGTGTAACTAAAAGTAAATAGTCATTGAATTAGTGCCTATAAAGTAATAACTAACGTCTTGGGGCTCTAGTATTTGGAATGTGTGACAACTGCTTCGGCTGGTTAAGTCTTAAAAATTACCTGATGAGTTCTCCACCCTAGCCCTGACCTCCATATAATTGAGATTTTATAATAATTAAGTACTTTAGACATGAGTTGTCCTAATACCATTCTTAGAAAGGGGAAAAAAAGCACACATGGAAATTACTCAGAAGTTGGAAGTTCAAACTAAGTTAAATGGTTCTTGGTACATTCTCAAATAGGCCAACCAGTTTCTGCACTGATCCCAACCATTTGCAAAACAGAAAAAAAAAAAAAAAAAAAAAAAAAAACCCCACTAAACTACTGCACATAGGATACTATATCTCAGTTAGGACAGGCTTGATTTTGCTGTGGGAACTAACAACCCCAAACTATCAGTATCTTCCACTGACCATAGTTTTGTTCTCACTCATGGTACATATCCATCATGAAACACCTAAGGATCTACACTCTCACCCTGGGACCCAACCCTCTACCTCAATGTTGTCAGCCTCCTGGCAAAGGGGAAGAAATGCAAAGCTGCACATACTGGTTCACAACACTTGTGCCCAGAAATGACACATAACACTTTATTGGCCAAAGCAAGACACATGGCCCAGCCTTCACTCGGTCAGGCAAGGAGGGTACAATCCTCCTCCAGGGAAGGGAACTATGGGAAGGACACTGAATATTCAGTAAACAGAAATGTAGTTGTCTACAGTTACTATAGAAGAAGAGGTGCTGATATCATATGCGGGTATCTTCAACAAAGAATAATAACAGCACTCCTTCTCACACAGGATGGACTTGACCTCAGAATCTCCCTCATCCCAGTATTCTAGGCAGCCACTGTCAACTGACTGAGGTTGGCAACCAAGATAAAAACTGTTTGCCAACCCTTCTATAGAGAGTTGAATAATCCGAAATCCAGGGTACAGTGAAGGCTTCTTAGAAGAAATATCTGAGGTGACAATGAGTGACAGCCTAACCAGGTGACAGAGAGGCAGGCTGTTTGAGGCCGAGGTGGCAGCACCTGCAAAGCCCTGCAGGTGAGAGGGTCACGCGGCACTCCCAGTGCCAAGCTTCTGTGGTGACACAGGAGAGTGAGAAACTGAGACACAACAGGTGCTCCGCAGGCCAAACTGATTTGAATGGATCATCCAGGATTTGAAAGAAAAGAAACAAAGGCTGACACTGGGGATTCTGGCTCAAGCAGAGTCTGGATGATGCTGACTCTCAGGAAGGAGGCACAGGAAGGCAGAAGACATCTGTGAGGAAATAGGAGGCCAGACCCAGCCCGTGTGTAGTTTTGGTGGCTTGTGGAACATACATTTAGACATGTAAGGGGGCCTCTCAAGGGCACGGCTGGAGAACTCCAGGTGGAGATGTCCAGAAATGGATCTGAGCCTCATCAGCTCAGAGTGGGAAGCACTGGGTCTAATGAGACTGCTCTGAGAGCCATTGGACATGTCAGAAGTCAGAGGAGCACCCCTGTAGGATGGAGGCTGGTGCATGTGGAGAGGGGAAGAGGGCATAGAGGCGTCCCGGAAAGTGAGGGTGAAGAGCCAGTGAATTTACCCACGAGGCGGGTGCTGGTGGCCTGTGAAGAGCTTGTAAGAATCCAGCGAGGTAGAGCAGGAGTGGAGCAGCTTGCAGTGACTGGGAGAGTGATTGGGAGTGAATATCTTCCTTTCACACCCTCCTCCATCTGCTTAGATATAAACAAATGCTCTTCAGAAGAGACATCCCCATTAGTGTTAAGAAAAAAAGTTATGTTTTTCTAAAAACTATTTGTATGGTTCAAATAGTCAAAAATATTTTGCAGCATTGTGTCTTCTTTAAAATAGTTAAAACATCATCTTTTACAGTGTGGCAAACATACAAAGTGTGCACATTGCCTGTACGTTGACAACTCCCAAATTTGTGTTTCCAGACTGGATCTCTGCCCAAACTCCTGGGGCGACACTGAATGTCCCACTCTCCACTCACAAATGAGGTGGCCGCAGCTGCCCTCGGCCCTCGGCTCTCTCATCTTCCTCCAAGTACACTGTAAGCCCCAGGAAAACGGATTCATGTCCAGTCAGACCGATATGGCACTTCCGTCATTTAAGAGCCACAGGTTCCACAATATTTACCTAATATTTACCCTAAGAATATCTGCCTAGTAAAACTATAAATGTAGATTCTTGCTACAGAGATGCTGTCTATCTCCCAAGTCACAAGTACATATATAATTGCTCCTTTGGTTTTTCCCCTTAACTACAAGAATATATTTTTAATAATTATTTTTTAAATTACAGTATATATATATTTTTTCAGATACGCAATGCAAAGATTATACATTTATATAAGTTATGAAGGGATCACCCCCCCACCAATAAACCTAGTATGCGTCTGACACCATGCATAGTCATTACAATGTTTGATTATATTCCTTTTACTGTGCTTTACATTCCCATGAGTATTTTGTAACTGCCAATCTGTACTTCTTAATGCCTTCCCCTTTCACACCCACCCTCTCAACCCCCCTCCCTGTATCTGAGATTGTTTTAATCATTTATTTTTTAGATTCCACATAAGTAAAATCATATGGCATTTGTCTTCCCTGTCTGACTTACCTGACTCAGCACAATATCCTTTAGGTCCATTCATGTTGTTGCAGATGACAAGATTTCATCCTTTTTTATGGCTGAACCATATCTCATTGTATTTGTGCACCACTCTTTATTCAGTCATCTACTGATGGACACTTAGGTTGCTCCTTTACCTTTTTCTTGTCTGAGAAGCTATCTGTCCATCCATTCTGAATGATAGTTTTGCTGGATCATCTTGGTTGTAGGTCCCTGCTTTTTATCACTTTGAATATTTTGTGCCAATCCCTTTTGGCCTACAAAGTTTCTGTTGAGAAATCAGCTGAAGTTTTATGAGAACTCCCTTGTAAGTAACTAACTGCTCTTCTCTTGCTACTTTTAAAATTATCTTTGTCTTTAATCTCTGGCATTTAATTATGATGTGGCTTGGTGTGGGCCTGCTTGGATTCATCTTGTTTAGGGCTCTGCACTTTCTGGGCTTATGTGTCTAATTCCTTGACCAACTTAGGGAAGTTTTCTGTCATTTTTTTTAAATAGGTTTTTAATTCCTTTCTGTCTCTCTTCTCCTTCTAGTACCCTCATGATGCAAATATTGGTACACTTGCTATTATCCCAGAAGCTATCTCTTTTGAGGGGTGGGGAAGGGATTCTTTTTCCTTTATGCCATTCTGACTGGGCAATTTCTGCTTCCTGGTCTTCTCAATCACTGATTGGATCCTAACTTTATCAACTCTACTGTTGATCCCCTGTAATGTATTCATTATTTCAGTAAGTGTATTATTCATTTCTGATTTTTTATGGTTTCTATATCCCTTTTTATGCTGTGGAAGTTCTCACTAAGTTCCTTGAGCATCCTCATTATTTTGAACTCTGTACCAGGTAAATTGCTTGCCTCCACTTTGTTTAGTTCTTTTTCTGGAGACTTCTCCCATTCTTTCATTTGGGGTATGTTTCTTCATCACCCCATTTTGGCTGCCTCCCTATGTCTGTTTCTATGTATCAGGTACATCTCCTGGCCCTGGCAGAGTGGTCTTAGGTAGTAGATGTCCTGTGGAGCCCAGTGGCACAGTCTCCCTCGTCATCTGAGTTAGGTGATTCAGGTGTGTCCCTTGTATGTGTTGTGTGTACCCTCTTTTTATAGTTGAACCTTGACTGCTCTTTGGAGGAACTGCCCTCTAGTTAATTTGTTGTAAGGTGTGGCCATGATTAAAGTAGAGGAGCTGCTATGCAGGGGTTGACCACATATAGGAGGATTCACTTTAGCACAGCTCCTACCTGCCAAGTCTGTCCTTTGAGTGGGGCCATCTATGGAGGTGACTTGGTGGCACTCCTATGTGATGTGAATGCAGTTGGCCACTGGTTGTGTTGGTTCTGCGGCTGCTTGGGAGGTGCAGGCCAAGGTCAGCTTCTGCCTGTGCCCTGCCCAGCCTGCCATCCTTTGTTTCTGGGCTTACTAAATAGCCCCTGACTAGAAGCACGGAAACAAGGTAGTGTTGCACAATTAACTAAGAAGACTTTCAGTGTCTACAAGTGCAATTCCATTGTGGTTGGGGTGGGATGGGTGGTCTCTTATAATATCTGTTACAACATTTTCCTGTCTGAACATTTGAACTTAAATCCTTATTTTCCCCAAAAATATCTTGAAAATGTTTAATATGGTTGTGATATTTCAATAGTGAAAGATCAAGGATCCTAGCTATGTTTTATGTTTTTCTACTACAAAAAAATACAGTATGAGATCATTAGGCAGCCTACAAAATACAGTGTTGCTACAAAACATAAATACACTTAATTTCTTTATCCAGTTAGCTACCATGTGCTTTCAAGTTTTTCTCTAAAATTTTCCCCAAACTCAATTACGTTCTCCACCTCGTCCATTGAAATTCTTAGAATACGGTACCTAGATTACTACCACAGGACAATTTTTTCTCACCTTATATTTGCTACTGATAATTTATCCGTAATTAATTCAACCCTATATAATGTATTTTTTCCAATGTGTTAAGGTCAATTTGAACTCTTTCATTTGTTAAGAGAATCAGCAACTTCATGAACTCTGCAAAGTTGATGTCATGTCCTCCAGTTCTTAACCAAGTTACCTACAGATATATTAAGCTGAATTAGTCCCTATGTACTGTCACTCCATTGCCTGTTAAAGCAATGATTTTTTTAAATGATAAATGTTCTATGGATGTGGCATTCATTCATTTATTTATACACCATTACTGTAGTCAAAATTATCAGCTTACTAAAGTTAAATTGAACATAGCTATTATTGTTTCATTATTTACCTGTCCTTTCCCTCATGTATATTCACCACAAAGCAGTTAGATTTACCTATGTCATTTAGTTTATGTCAAACTCAGTTGGTAACTAGATTCCTCTAGAAATTATAGTAAATTATTTGACAGTTTATCCTGGTAAACATGTGTTTGACATTAGGCTGACTTGTCTATAATTTCCATGGTCAATGTATTTGGCTCTGTATTTTGTTTAAGCTAGTCACAATACTTAACATATTTTAATTCTCAGGGACTTCTCTTTATCTCCATAGTGCAAAAATAATGATAATAGTGACTCGCCATGACAGTGGCACCTACCAGTTCCTTCAGTACCCAGCATGCCTGACTAACACAAATAGTTCCCATTCTTCAAAGCACTTTTTAACTCTTTTTCTGTTTTGACTCTCTTTACTTTCATCAAAACTGGGAACTATTCCAGCTCCTTCACATCTGATATCTCTCATGAAGGGCGAATTGAATAAGACATTAAAAGCCTCTGCCTTTTCACCAGCTTCTGTTATCGGTTTTCCCGGCCTGTCCATCAGGGACCCATGCCAAGCAACTGGTGAAATTATATTACAACAAAGTCTTTCTGAAACTTGCAGTAACTAGCCCACATGGACAGGGGCCAAAGTGGACTCGCAGTATATTCTCTCTGATGTAGGAAACCTTTATGACAAGAGCATAAGAGAGAATATAGATTGCCTTTTCCAATTTTTCAATTTTATTTTTTTCTCAGCTTCATGTGCACCTTTCAAATGGAAGGAAAAGGAGAGAAAAAGAAATTTCAGAACACATCTATTTATTTGAAATCAGGTCATTCCATTTTTCATTTTAACATAGGCAAATGAAGAGTCTTCAAGATTCGGTCTTTATTCACCTGGCTGTGCCTGCCTTGGTCACTCAGAGAAGTATTTGACAATGATGCACATGGCAGTGCCAGGGTCTACTGGCCTGGCATGTTCGATGCATTTTCCTAGAGAACCATGAGTTCAACGAACTTTTATAGGTAGAAATGAAAGAAATCAATAGGAAATGCTATCTTCCAGTCCCTCTTAGTTCGCTTCTGTCTCCTTCTCCCATCACACAGCACTTCGCAAGAACCAGGTACCCACAGCCAAGCATCAGCCCCTCCAGCCTGCTAAGCCCATGAAAACTGAGTAACATTTCCAAATTGCCATTCTTGCCAAGAAACTGAAACAGCAGAAAGAATGTGCAACTAGATGTGGTCAAAATGTTTTAAGTTATTTTCTTCAAGATTAAAGAGAGTTGCTAGAAGATATGTAGGGCCTCTTTGGCTCCTGTATCCATAAATCTCTCCCTTGATCAAATATGTCTCAGTTCACCCGCTAGAAGGGGAGAAAAATATTTTATCCTGAAAAATCTACTGCTTCTTACACAAATCACTACACTTGTGAAGAATCATTTTCTTTTTTTACTGTCCTAGACTGGTTTCCAAAGCCTCCACTGCATGTGTTATTCATACTCCATGAATCACACCAAAGTTCTCACTGACCTTCTTTTGTGCAGAGGTAATTTTTTTCTTAGAACCAGGAAACATTTTGTCATCTTCATGAAAGACTATTTTCCATTCCAACCTTTCCTTAGGAAATTCTATTTATCTGTAGTTTGACACTTTAAGCATCATTACTCAATTTAATTTGTTCTTATGAGTTCTTAAAAGTCTAAAGACGGCCTGCAGTCAGCCACTGGTTAAAACCTGTCCCTTCTCAAATGTCACTCTTTGGTGGTAGCATGTGTTTTACAGGTCCCAATAACAGATGACAAAGTAAGGTCACCACTTTTCTCCCAACTTATATCATTGAAAGTGGAGTTTACTGGACCGGATTCACCAACTGGAGGATAACAATACTGTAGGTGAGACAAGAATTCTTCGCCTTCAACTGTTCTTAAATGCTGAAGAAGAGAAAACTAGGGCCCATAGATAGAACCAGTGGCTGCAATAGCATGAAAAAAGCTCTCTAGTCTAATTAGGTAAAGGGATCCAAAGTGTAGGTGTCCCTATGATTTATATCAGTGCATTCAAAACCTGACACCATTGAGTATGGTAATTCATGGACCATTTGCATCAAAGTCAATGGGGGTATTAATTTAAAATACAGTTGACAAGGCCTGTCTTAGGTCAACTGTAGTATCAGAATCTAAGAGGTGGGGTCCAAGAACCAGCTCCTGAGACTATTCTTAGGTCCACTAAAGTTTCAGAACCCCTGCCCTAAAAGATAAGTCTTATTGGTCGCTGGTTCGATTCACCAGCCAGGATACATAACCAGGTTGCAAACCAGGTTTCCAGCCAGGCCCATAGCTGGAGGCAGGTGAAAGGCAACCATACATTGATGGGAAAAAAAAAAAAAAAGGTAAGTCTTACAAATGTTCTACCCATGGGGGATAAAATGTGGAGACATTTGGCCAGGTATAGATTGAGTTGGGGGAAATCTAGCCTTAAAAAAAAAGGAGGTGGAAAGAGTGATAAGGGAATCAAAGTCAAAATGCAAGAAATCGATGAGGAGCAATAGCTAAAACCAACTACAAGTTGCCTGAGATGGAGAAATTTTTAAATTCTAAATCAATAGACTTCTGGAAAATACTGAGTTTAGGGTGTTAATCTATGATATTAGCATAATTCTACCTTTAAAACCAAACCACTATATTGCTATTCAAATTAAGGATTTTGAAGCAAATCAGATTATTTAGAATGTTACATAAGTGTGTAATATATGGATCATAAAGTATGAAAAGAATGAGTCAAATCACAACAGCAATGTCCCCTTAAATCTTGAACATTTTCTATATTAATTCACATCATATTGAGTTTAGAACATGCTGTCTCAAAGACAGAAGGATGGTATTAGTCTCTTGGTCACTGGTTAGCTTTGTTCTATCTCAGTCAGAAGTAATCTATTGACAACTGGAATGTAAGAAAACCTGTTGTCTCCACTAACCTACTAACTAGATTGGATAAATTGTTCAAGTTCATAGGGTACAGCTTCCTTATTGGTACAATGAAGAAGTCAGACCACATTATCTTCTGGCTCTTGCATTCTAAATTTAACATTAAACACAACATTGATGCTATGCTTTTTACTTAAAATAGGTGGAACCTATAGGCATCTCAGTTTATTTTCCTCCAAAGAGAAATGCATAGGTCAAAATAATCCTGTTGTTAATATCGTGACTTTGGCTGGGAAAATTGAAAAGGTTCTGTCTGACCCAAAAGTCACTGGTTCAATTCCCAGCCAGGACACATAACCAGGTTGCAAGCCAGGTCTCCAGCCAGGTCCATAGCTGGAGGTAGGTGAAAGGCAACCATAAATGGAAAAAAAAAAAAAAAAAAGGTTCTGTCTGAATGAAAGAAAGAAAACCTACTCTGGGCTTAAAATTCTGAGAGCCTCCTCTTTAGCATCCCTCCACCTACTTTAGCTCTCTCCTCCCTATCCTGACCCTCAATCAGCTATTTTAGTTAATATGATATGCATGATTTGCATATAAAACTTACTCTCCTAAAAAATACTTTATTGAGGACAGTGTCTTTGATTAGCCTGAAAAAGTTGTTTAAATGCTCCTAAAGGGCCTGTAAAGAACAGAGTATTTATGCAAGTTTTTAGAGCTCTTTGACTTTCAGTGTCTATTTTTAAGAGATTTGGGTTGGTTTCACCATATCAGTCTACCTTTCTTTAACTTGTCTTACTTTCAGCCTCTCCGAGCCCATCTGTTTCATCGGTTCCTCTACCCTCATTTCTCACAGTATCAATAACTTGCAAATTGTCCTTACAAAAAAAAAAAAAGTAGTATCTCTCAGCTTATATTCAATTTAAATACACTTGTAGGAGTTTTAACTTCTCAGATACCACTATTTTGGAAACTTTTGCCCATACATTTTCAATTTTTTGCTGTTTACAGATAAAACTTAAAATATTTTTTTGTTGTCTGTAAACATATAAAATGAACTCAATAATACAGTATATGCCCCTCCTGTTCCATGTAGCAAAAGGCCTATTCCCATTTTAGCATTGCTTATACTAGTCATTTTATGTACTGTCAGCTTTGGGCTCTGCCTGTCCTATTCTGGTTGCATCATTACCAACAAAAGATTTACAAACAGGTTTCCATGGCAACCAACAAGAACAAATGAAGAAGTCCAAGAGAATGTAAACAGGTAAGGCTGAATCAATCTCTGATGAAAGTGGAATGCACAGCACCCAAAAGCAACTACTTTAATCTCAAATGAAATTGGCATTTCCCAGAAACATGGCAGGCATCACACAATACATGAAGACACTGGACTTTTTTATAGATGTAATAATCACAGCTCCATGCAAAAAAAAAAAAAAAAAACTAATGACACATGGGCAGTCACCTTCAGCAGACAAATTCTTGCCCATATTTAATGGACTAGACAGGTGTTGCCATTTTAATTCATGACCCTACATAAAATGAACCCATATAAAAATGTTGAATGTTGATGTTTTCTGTAACCCTGGTATCTAAGTGCTGATACCAACTATTATTTAAGCATAAACAGTTGTTGGAAGATGCAGAAATCAGTAATGATGGGTCAGTTGAAAAAAGACAAAAACACTGAGTAGATGTGAATTTATGACAGTGATCAGACTCAACTTGTAGGCCTCTCTTGCAGGTAATAATATTACGGCACACGCACAGAGTACAGATACGAAAGGAAACATTTGCATTCATTCACACAAAAGACAAAGACAGAATGAGGATGTTTTCCTTTGTTCCCCTAGCCTTTCCCTGGTACACAGTAAGCAGTCAATGAATGCTCACTGAGTGAATATATAGCACCAAATTCCAAAAAAGGAAACCCACTGATCTTAAGTAATCACTATGCAAATAAGACTACATCATTTCACTCCCAGAAAAGTGGCTAGGTTTTTCTATCCCTCTTAGTAAAGAGAAGCCATATTACCTATCTTGATGCAAGAAGTGGAATAATTTCTTGGTTGTCAGTTTCTTCTTTCTCCCATAATTCCTCCCCTGAAATCGTTCCATGAAAGTGAACTCAGATCATGTAGGGTTCTACAAGACTGTTATAGGAAAGCATAAATATTTTTCACTATTCATCATCACAATTTGAATATAGAAAAAACAAAATTTGATAGAGTCCCCCTCTGGCCCATTCCCTCTATGGACTCTCATCTGAGATGATTTGACTAATGTTCTGCCTATAGCTGTAGCCTTAACAGAAAAGTCAAAGTGAAGTAATTATGCCTTTTTCATAAACATATCACAAAAAGGTTATTATTTATAAGACATGAACCTACTGAGTACATTATTAAACTAAAAGGGAAGGATAGAATTCAATAATTCTATTTCTTTCTCTGTTAAACTCAAATACTCCTAGTGTCCTTATGCACCCACATAACGGCCTTCTTCCTTCTCCCATGATTGCCCCTGGTCTGGTGCCAGCCTGCACTCTGTCCTTTCACACCCGCTTGCCATTGCTATCCCACCATCTGGAGTCAGTTTTCGTATCTCTGTCTCATCAACTCTCCATCTATTTTAAAAAATCATCTGAAAACATATGTTTCCCCCACACACACACCCCTTTCAATTTCCTCTCTGCTTTTATTTATTTCATCCTCTGACTTCCTTTGGCTCTGAAAAAACTATCTGATTCACTTCAGAAAACTGCTCTACAAAGGGCTGTAACTGTATGTGATATGAAAGATTGTAATCTCCCAGGTTTGAAATATCTCATATGAGTGGTCACCACATGCCCCTCCATTTTATCTCCACGAAATGAAGAAACGCACAAGAAAGAATATAAACCAGGAAATGAGGACATTTCTAACAATAAAATTACTTCACATGCTACAGACCATTTCCAAGTTGCCAGCCGTGCTCAGCTCTATTGCACACGAAGCCAGCCCAAGATCGTCACCAAAAATCTCTGTCCTGAAAATCTTTTTAAACATATAGAACCCAGTAAGAAACTGCTTAATCCATTAGTCTCCAATAAGAGACCTGGAGAGAAAAAAAATCAAGCCCCCCTTAATCCTTTCTATTCCCCTTCAAAAAACTTGCCCAGTAATTGGAATGAAAAAGAAAGGAAACAATACCCTAAAACAAAGTGAGGATGAACATGCTCTACCCACCCAACAGGTCAGAAACCTCCATTTCCAGACTGCCCAGCCATCTCCTTCGATTGCCTCTTCACTTTCTCTAATTAACCTCTGTCACTGTGATTACCTCCTTCTAATTCTCTCGGCCAGCATTTATTAATCATGTATAGGACATGTGGTCCCTGATTCTCCAACATCAGCCAATGCTTTTTGCACCAGGCTGTTGGCTGGGAGTCTTTCATCCTATTTGCCTTTTCTTTCTTTATTCCCCTCCCCACCGCGAAGAAGCTGAAAAATGAGGATCTCACTCTCAAACTCCACTCCATTGTCAGTTCCTGGCTGCAGCAGTTCTGAGAGCTGGAAGAATCACGGTTGCTAAGCAACACTTTTGCACCCTGTGTAAAAGACAAAGAGCACCATGTGTGGCTATGAGGATGAGGCTGTCCAGTGCCCCATGAACTCAGGGGGGTTGACCTCGGGACAATCCGCAGAGAAGTGTCCATTCTATGAACACAGGGCTTGGGGAGGAAAGATCTTTAAATTTCTTTCTTTTTCTTTAGATCATTTCTCATTTCCTCCAAAAGAAATATGACCTAACAGGCAAAGACATAGATGGCAAATCCATAATTTGAGTTTCCAGGATTGATCTGCCCCTTACTGAGTACATCTTTCCACTACACCATGAAAGTGAAGCAGTTCTCATCTATAATTCAGGTTAGGAAACATCATGCTTTTAACTAACCAGCATCTATTTACTAAGCACAAAACACTGTCAAACAGAGTGGAAGCCACGAAGATGGACAGGACATGCCAGTCTTCTGGAAACTAACATTCTCATGGAAGTGTCATGAGGTGTAGCATTTTGATAGAGCTTAATTAAATGATGTGTGACTATCCTGGACAAATCACTTCAACGTTCTTTTGATTAATGTTTGCAGGCTATAACTTTTCCAACACTTTTAACTTTTACTCTATCTATGTCTCTACATTTAAAGTGAGTTACTTACATCCAGCACAAAATTGGGTCTTGTTTTCTTATCCAATCAAAGTCTGCGCTTCTTTGGTAGAGTCTAAACCACTAACATGGTTGGGTTTCCAAATTCCATCATGCTGCTTTCTATTTTTCGAATCTATTCTTTGTTCCCTTTTCCTCTGTTTTACTTTTTTTGAATTAAGTAATTTTATAATTTCATTTTATCTCCTTATTGGAGATAAGCTCTGCTGCTTTGTTTTGTTTAATGATTTCATTGGGGTTTATAATATACACTCTTACCTTATCATAGTCTACCTTTTAAGTTTTTATACCATTTCATATATTGTACAATAACCATGTGGCAGCCTACTTCCTTTTTTTCCTTTTATCACCTCCTGATCTTTGTGCTACTATTGTGTTAAATTTAATTTCTACAATACCCCACAATACATTGCTATCATAGAACTCCTCTATTGTATTTACATTCATACTTGCCTTTCTCAGTGATCTTCATTTCTTTCTGTTGATTCAGGTTTTTATCTGGTATTATTTTCGTTCAGCCTGAAGTATTTCACTAAACATTTCCTATAGTGGTGGTCAGCTGGTGATAAATTTTCTCAGCTTTTGTACGTCTGAAAAAGTCTTTATTTCATCTCTATTTTTAAAAGGTATTTTTGCTGGGTATAGAACTATAGGTTGAAAGTGTTTTCCTTTCTGTGCTTTAAAGATGCTGCTCCACTGTCTTCTGACTTGCACTGTTTCATGGGTAGTCTACTACCTTTGCTCTTCTGTCCTTAATGTGTCTTTTGCCTCTAGCTGAAGTTAAGATCTTTTTTCCATAACACTGGTGTTAAGCAAGTGATTATAATGTATTTTGAGTAGTTTTTTTTCACTTTTCCTATAATTGGAGCTTGTTAAGACTTTGGATCTACAGTATTATAATTTTCACCAAATCTGAACATTTTACTTTTTTTTTGCATCCCCTTCCCACTCTTCTGTGACTACAACTACAAATATGACAAGCTACTTGCTGTTGTCCCACAACCCACTGACACTGTTAATTTTTTTATCTTTCTGTTTTGTTTTGTTTCATTTTGGATAATAATTACATCTTCAAGTTCTCTAGCCATGGTGTCTAATCTATTGTTAATCGCCCCCACTGTATTTTTTTATTGTATTTTTCAACTCTAGAATTTGATCTGGGTATATTTTATATTTCCCATGTCTCTTGTTATCATACTCATGTTTTTTCTACCTACTTGAACATATGTAGTATATTTAAGATAGTTATTTTAATGTCCTTGTATTTAGTTGGATTAGTTGTTTGGCTGTGACAAAATATTGTGTAGCTTAAATAACAAACATTTATGTCTCATAGCTCTGGAGACTAGCAGTGCAAGCTACAGTCAGCCAATTCGGTTCCTGCTGAGGACCTTCTTCCTGGATTCCAAACAGCCACCCCAGCCTCTGTCCTCACAGGGCAGAGAGCAATTGCTCTCTCTTCCTCTTCTTATAAAGCTGTTAATCCCATCATGAAGGCTCCACCCTCATAAACCCATCTAACCCTAATTATCAAATTACCAAAGGCTCCATCTACAGATACCATCACACTGGGGGGTTAGAGCTTTGACAAATTAATTGGGTGGGGTAGGCATTTGTGTTATTTCAGGGCCTTTTTCTATAGATTACTTTCCTCCTTAACATGGGTCACGTTTTTATGCTTCTTTGAATGTCTGGTGATTTCTGATTAAAATGCCAGACAATGTAAATTTTAATATGCTGGGAGTGGAGTTTTTATATTCCTGTAAATATTTTGGGGCTTTGTACTGCGTACGGTCAAGTTACTCGGAAACAATTTGCTCCTTCCATGGCTTGCTGTGGTAAGCAAGGCTTGAAGAGACTTTGGTCAAAGGGCTCATTTTTCCATACAACTGAGGCATTGTCTTCTGAGAACTCCTATTGATAACATGTATGTTAGAAAGTCTTTCCATTGGGATGGTACAAAAAATGAACTACTGAGCCCCAGGAATGACTCTACCTGATTCTTTGCCATGTCTTTCCCTGGCCTCAAGCAGTTTTCTCACATGTGTTCACCGAAAACTTTGCAGATCTCTGGTGCTCTCTGTGTAATTCTCTCCTATCCAGACCTTACCCTGTGAATTCCAGTGGCTGCAGCCTCTTCAGGGTCTGAACTATTTGTCCTCCACTGAGGGAGATAGATAGGCTCTATTATATTACTAAAAATAAAATATATACTCAAGGCAGTAAGCTGGGGCAATCTTATTTGCTTCTCTTCTCTGAAAGCTTACTGTTTTGTGCTACTTGTCTAATGTCTGAAATTGTTGTATCAAATATTTTCTCCAGTTATTTTTTAACCTGACAGATTAATTCCAGTCCCTTTAACTCCATCATCACAAAAGCATATCTTATTTTTTAAAAATCTCTACATCTTCTTTGTCTATTTTCTCCAATGTCAACTTCAAAGAGTCCGTTGTGTAGATTGCATGGTGGGTAAAAAAAATGGGCTCTGGAGTAAGACAGCCTGGATTCAAGATGCAACTTTGCCACTACTTTCTGTGTGACTTATATTACACAAGTTATTTACCCTCTGTGAGTTCACATTGTTTATCTATAAAATAAGAATATTAGAAGTATATACCTATATCATAAAGGAGTTGTGAAATTTAACTGAGAAAAATATATAAAGCACTTAATATTGCTCCTAGTATGCAGTAATTAATTACTCAGTGATTGCTGCTCCAAGTATTTATCACCATAATCTCTTCATATGCCAGCTGACAAAGACAGCAACCTAATGTCATTCTGGCTAATCTACCAACCTCACTGCCAGTACCAATGAAACCTGTGACCACCATAGTATACTAGCTGAAGAACCTTCTCAAGTTCAACAACTGACAAGAATCTCTCCTCTAGCTAATGAGTTATACTTGTTCCTCACTAATTCCTTCTTTTCATTTTTTCTGTAGTTTTCTTTCAGTCAAGGTCAAAATATCATCATTTTATAAATATCCTGGCCTGCCTTCTTCTGTAAGGGCAAAATGTTCATTTTCCATATTCATTCTAATAAGTCATATACATCAACTCAATTTTATATTTAACGTAACAACAAAATTCTAAATACTTAAAAACAATTGAAATTATCGCAAGATAATAGCACAGCAAGCAACTCTGAGTTTTTCTCTACTTAATGTTCTATTGACTTATGTTCAAGTCTTGTTTGTTCTTTATTCAACCTTTAGAGAAAGATATTTTCCATACGTGTAACTGGTTCAATGAGCCCAAAAGTGACGTTATTTTCCATTACTAAAAAAGATAATATTTGTTATATGTATGTAGACACTATTCTATATATGCCATAAGGCAGAACTATGTTAATCTCATCTATATGGAGGCAACTATTTCTCTAAATTACATGTTATGGAATAAGTCTAAATAAAGCCACTGATCCATTTTTATTTTCCCTATAAAGGCATATTCTGTATAAAACAGAACACTGTGTGTCATAATTCAGCACAAACTTGTTACACACACCCTAAACACAAAGAAGCTTATAGACATTATTTTCACAGATTACAAACACTTTCACATACATTATCTCATTATTCCTTACAACAATCCTGTGAGCTAAGGACTCACAACAGGGGAAAGTCAATATTATGGAAACAAGAGAAAGAAAGACTAAGATGTCCAACAGCGTTCCTACTCTATAAATACTTCATTCCAGACTCTCTAAATCAAACTCACTTAGTTTATGCTTGTAAATACTTCTTTTCAATGTGCTGTGTCATTAACACTGCTTAATTCAACAGTAATAAAATGCCATATTCTCAGGAATATGAGTTTAACAGTTCAACACCTCTCCACTACCTCATCTCTGAAACAAAAGATTTTTCCCAGGTTTTTACTTTGAAAATTTTCAAACATCAAAAAGTTTTCAAAAATAGTGCAACGAATATTCCTTCTATCTAATTTACCAATTGTTAACTTTTTGTTATATTTGCTTTATACAGAATACAAGAATACATATAAGGAAATATGTACAATAAATATAACATTACATTTAACTAATGATATACTTATTATATTGTTATATGTAATAAATATTTTACATATTCATATTACATTTAGGAGCAAAGATTATGACAACTGTCATAAATACTTCAATATGAATCTGTTAAAAACAAAGATATTCTCTTACATACACAAAATTGCTGCACTCGGGAAAATTAACATTGATACAATGCTATTATTTAATATAGATTCCATCTTCAAATTTCCCCAAATAACCCAATAAAGGTCCTTTATAGCTGTTTCCCTGATCTAGGACATGGTCCAAGAGATCACACACTGCATTTAGATGTCACATCTCTTTAGTCTCCTTTAATCAAAAAACAGCTCCCCTAGCTTTTTTGGTCTATAGTAGCTGACATTTCTTAAGAAAACAAGCCTTCATTTTCTTTATTTGTCTGCTTGTTTCCTCATGATTAGATTCAAGTTAAACATTTGGGGCAGGAATGCTGCCTAAGTGACAGGCAGGGATCAAATCAGTGGGTACATGATGTCTATTTGTTTCTCTTTTGGTGATTTTAAATTGCCTAAATTTGATCACATGTTTACAGTATTCTCCACTGTGCAAGTGCCTGCCTCCCTTTATAACTAAGTAGTTCAAAGGATAACACTTTGAGAATATTATTTCCCAACAATTCTTCATGCACTGATGTTAGCCATACACTGAGCACTCTTGCCTGAATCACTGAATTACCATGGTGGTTGTAAAATAAGTATTTTGTCTTCCATCATTCTTTCTCCATTTATTAATTGGCACTTTCACAATACTTCATGATAGCAAAAAACACCCAGGGCCACCTGTAGAAGAGTGCTTGAAGGAGAATGAAGATGCTCGCTGGAGAAAACTAACTCTCCAGAGGAAGACATCCCTCAGTAAACTCTGGGGCTCAGGCCAGACGTACAGAGCTTTGCGTTCGCTGCTGTGAAGTTCTTTTCTCCACAGTCGATCAGGTTCAAAGGAATTCTTTCATTGTGTAAGCTGTGGATGTTTACCATGTTCTTTGTTTCAAGATGGTGATGAAGTACTGGCAAAGGATCTAAAGGAACTACATTTTTCAAGCTTCGTACAATAACCTCTAGCTTCCTCCCTGAAGCAGAGGGAGAACTCTGAAAGCATCAGACTGAGAAAATGGAACATGGCTGAAAACTGAGGCCATTTCCAAAGTATGCTTGGCTCTGAAACTCTTTTTTACAGTATAGATGAAGTACCCCAAAATTACACCCTTTCATCCCTTGTCTTACATGGCTTTAGTTCAAAGAAGGAACCAGTATTTCTTCCCATCCCTTTCTACCTCCCTTACAGAGGGATGCCCTGAGACTTTGTAGCCATATAACTTTATAAACCTGGTCAGGCCACTGTCTAAAGATCACTTTAATGCCATGATAATGGTAAACCCAGGGCTTCTAATTCATCCCCTCCCAGTGAATTCCATGTCAACAAACAAAGTCAAAAGAATATTTTAGTTTAATTCAACAATCACGGTGTAACCTATGAAGACTCTAACCATGGTACCACCCTCAGAAGTCATTTTTAAGTGTTTAAATTTATGACCTCTCAGATACCACAGAAAAAGCCAAAGTCAATGCATGTGTATTGCCAGTATATTATATAGAAGTAAAAGTAAATTACTAAATAATCCTCTTATGACTCACTATAAAATGATAAAACCTTTAATCTTCAAATGGGTCATAGAGATCTAGTCCAACCTTCTACCCAATGCCAGGCTCACTGCAGTATCTGAAATAGCAATGCCATCTCTGTTTAAATACCATGAGTGAGTGAGAGCTTACAATATGACAGTTCATTCCACTCATTGACAGCTATGCATAAGACAGCCTGGAAATCAGGGAGCTAAGAATCAATGTGCTTGCATGTAAGCCTACCAGGATACCAGGAAAATACAGTTAAAAAATTAAAATTTAGTAATAGTTATCCTTTCAATACTAAGCTTTTCTAAAACCTTTAAATTCTATTTATCAAAATTGAATATACCAGTACTAAGCAAGTTAACAGACAAAATATGTCTCAGGCCAAGGAAGATGGAGATTTCTCCCACTTTATCACTCGCCCTGAAGCAGGTCTTTCTCAAAACCCTTAAGTCAAAACTCTACCATCTGTGTCTTCCTTCGAAGTCCCAAGGGTATCACTTTGTTTCCTTCTCCCACATTCATTCTGCATATCTGTGTATGCATATTCCGCATATGGCTAAATACCTCTTCTCTTGATCTACCCACAATCCAAAATAGAATAGCAATGGCAGCTGATAAACATAAGGTAACATGGATATACAGTTGTAGTCAATGATTGTGAGCCTGGGTGATTAGAACAACAGTGTTATAATAGACAAAGAGGAAAAGGAAATTAATCCAGTTGGGTTTAGCAACCTGCAGCTTAAGATGATGAGAAGGTGCTCAGTGTCCAAGTATGAAATCTAACAATTTCATTATTAGACACAAGTGTTAAAAACATGACACAGATCAATTTCCTAAGGAAAGAGAAATGAAGGGCAGCAGTGAGGATACCCACTTATATTCCCCTCCAGTATTTCTGCATGGTATATTGCCTTTTGCTTTTCTAATTTTTCCCCAATGAATACTCAACATAATTTCTGTAATGCCAAGAATCCAGTCTCACATAACTTCTATGTTACTGGGGTCATAGAAGATACTTGAAAAAATCATTTTAGCTGGTTCTAATAATAACCTTAAAATATTTATGAAAAATCTAGTAGCAGTGGACTTTACTAATGCATAACATACTCCCTGGATGATGGACCCCACGTTCTAAGGGGATGTCATTTACAAAATGCCCCTTTGAAGCCAGCACAAAAAAATACTCTTCATAATAAATTCATTCATTTACTCATTCAGTGAAAACTACTTAAAATCCAACACATACAAGATACTATGCTAAAATGCACCTCTTGGGAAATACAAAGCTAAGTAAGACAAGGTCCCCACTCTTGTAAATCTTACAGTAAGTATAATCATCTGTGCAAGCTCAAAGATAACTTTATTCTTTGAATCATTTTAGGAACTCTACTGTATTTACTAATACAAAGACTTATGATTTTATAGTTTTCTTTCAACTTTGGCAAACAGTCTAGACTCCTTAAACCAGTAATAATATGGTTTAATTGCTAGGTCATGTCTATAGATAGAATCTCACATTCTTAACGTTCTCTAGAATCAACTTCATTCGTATACTGCAACTGTTGGTAAAACACTCATTAAATCTTTTATGTACATAAGCCCTCCAATCAAGTCATCCCAGCCTTCCCAGTGGTTCATAAAAGCTCACCACTGGGTCCTGTTTTCTGGACTTACCAGTGCCATTTCCATGCCTAAAGTGTTCTTTCTCCCCACCTCACCCCCTACCCAATCCAAATTACCCAGCCTTAACCAATTTAACATTTAGGTTTAAGTCTCCTTATGTTATTCAAAAAATGTTTCATGAAAGTTTTTTTCTTTCTCTCTCTCTACTAAAATATACCAGTGGGTTCTTGGAGGGAAATCTCTATCTGTGTGTGTGTGCATGCACGTATGTGTGTTTTCACTAGCACCATTCTATGCAATTTTGTACACACAGAACTTACGCAAATGACTGAAATACTTCTAGTATTTACAGAATTCCACACAATAACTTATATAGTTGGTCCTTTGACAAATACTTTTAGATCATAATATTGCTTACTAGGCCAACATTAAATTCATCCTATTCATAACCCAACTCTTCAGGGAAGATTCTATTTTGATAGAGGATGAAGGGTCTTTAGGCAAATCTTTCAGCCTATTGATATAACTATTATCAGTACTATATTACAGTCCTTTATAATTCAAGGCAACATTACTAACAAAGATTAAAGAAAAAACCAACAAGTTAAGAGTCATAATACAGGGATAAAGAGAAGCTTAACACCAAAGTTAATGAAGCTAACAGTGTCTTTCCCTTCTTCTGCCAATATGTAATAAGCAGACCAGGCCCTTTTCCCCTAGTAGGAGTGCTGAGCTCACACTGAGAGAAGTTTCTTCCTGAGAAGACCCTCATGGTAACAAAATACCCATTAGTATGACTGTTTAAATTAGGCAGAACTACCACACAATCAGGATTCAAAATTGCAAACAGGACATGGAATACAGAGTTTGAAAAGTAAAAATAGTCAAAAATAAATAGGACAGAAAAAACAAAAACAGCATCTCCTGTACCATTCTGCACTTAAGTCCAGGTGTGGTGGAGCAGCTGGGGGAAGGCAGGGCAAGGTGGCCACAAAGGAAACTCACCCCCAAAACAGGCCAAAGCCACTGTCTTATGCTCATCAGAGAGGCAGAATCATTGAAAACAAGCTTCATGTCCCTAGTTTCTATGATCAATGGGATCTCAGGGTCTCTAGAGGCTTCTACACACACACACACACACACACACACACACACACAGAGCTACTGTGCACATGGGCTAGGTTGAAGCTATATTCACTCATCACCAAGGGGTCCCATCAGATTGAAGTGAAACCAGGAGCTCCTTTTTATAACATAAGACTCTCATTAAAAGGGTGCTTCGTGGTTTTAAACAGTCTTTTAAAAACTGTTTTAAATTCTGAAGACACTTTTTATAAATGGAAAGAAAGGAGAAGTCGCGGAGGGGGCAATTAATGAACTAGGCTGTTTGAGAATCATTGAGCATCACCCTTGTCTTTTTCCTACGAATTAAAGCCCCAAGGTAGAAAGAACACACAGCCAAAAAAGTGGACCCTGTCACTGTAGAAAAACAAAGGTGTGTCTGCTAAATGCAAATGAATTCAGAGAGAATGTGAGTTTTGTTTCCTGGCCATCAAAAATAGTTTGGAGGATCTGTGCCAAAATTTGAAATAAAAGCACTCTCTTTTCTCCCTGCACCCCAGAGTTGCCTTTGAAGTCACATGTGCTCCACAGGACACTGACAGAAATAAAAATCAGGCCCCTCTTAAATGTTATTATATATGATTCGCTATGAGACAGTGTCCTCCAAGCATTTATAAAAAGTCATTTTCAGCTCTTTCTTCTTAAAAATGAGGAGCTTTAGTCTTATGCCCTGGAATTTAAATTCATGCTTCCCTCTGGCTCTACCTTCTGGTCCCAGGGACAGCCTTGGGGAGTTGGCCCACTTGCCTGGATCTGATTCAGGCACTGCCCAAATGGAAGCTACAGCTCCAGGCTTGTAGAGACTAGGGCTGACTCTACAGCCACCTGGCAAGTCTTGGCCAGCTCTACGGCCTTCTGCACTTCCCTGAACAGCTCACTGGGGGGCCTCAGGCCCTCCTTAGCTCCCCATTCTGCCTTACCAGGGCTATGGGGCAAAATGTAGCTATCCATGCTTCCCGCCTGGTGCCCCACATAGAGATGAGAAAAATATCACATTTGGAAGAATAACAACCATAATGCTGGTATATTTTGAAACCAATCCAGCTTCACAGCCAGGGACTCCCTTGGTGAACCTCATTACAACCTTGAGTACAGAAATATTTAATCCTTTGTTTTGTTTTCTACTTAGCTACTTCAGAGTGTAAAAGTGCCCTAAACCATAGTGACACTCACTAGAGGAAAAGAAACAAGAATATTTCATATTTTCCTATTGATAACTCACTATTCTATGAACTCTAATGAGGAAAAAAAAATCAAAGCAGGATATGTTGGGCATGAGATTTTATTGTAGAATACTGGAGTACAGTCTCTTTTCTCTGGAAGGGAAGCTAAAACTAAAAGGTATCTTTAAGGCCAATTAATCCAATTACTTAAAGAGATAGAAACGGCTGCCCAGAAGGCAATGGCTCAGACTAATAGTGTCAACAAGACATACAAGCCAATTAGAAGGAGCTGCCACTGGCAAAAGATGGGACAACTTGAATATCAAAAAGGATCACTGTCACTGATTCAAATATATCAAATCTATGAAGTCCATGGGCTTATAGTGAGTTGATAAGATGTCCTTCCACCTCTACCCCCAAAACAGAAGCAAACAGCTCATGGTAAGCACCATTAGAAGTTGCTACGGCCTTAATTAGTTATTCTGATAACGAATAAATAAAGCTAAGACTAGTCCTGATGGGTGTAGTTCAGTTGGTTGGATGTCATCCTGCTAAATGAAAGGTCATCTGTAAAAGAGGCAACCAACTGATGTTTCTCTAGCACATCAGTGTTTCTCTTCATCTCTTTCTCCCTCCCTTTCCCTCTCTCTAAACTAAAAAAAAAAAAAATTATTTTTTTAATGGCAAGACTAAAGAATGCATACTGCTTTTCCTTTTCAAACTATATTTCTGGATGACCAAATAATTGATGACAAAAAATTCATCCGTATAAAAGCATGCCAATTAATAAATGCAGAAATAATGATAGAATTATTTTCCATTTTGCAACTCTTAGGTAAGATGGTCAGCACTTACAAAATCCATCAAGTGAAAGGTCAATGGGGAACTTTATAAAGCAATGGATTAGGCACAGAGCTAACTAAATCTTCTCATCAATTTTGACAGTATATCTAAAACTGGGCCAGTCAGACATTATGTCCTTCCTAAGGTGATGCAATAGAAGTAGACAGCACCACCTATGACATGTTCTTGACGGGAAAAATAAATAAATTAAAAGTGAGTCAGACTCTAATGAGGCCTCTTGCTCTGACTATGCATTTACAGAAAATACAGGAATAGAGGCACAAGTTAAATGACACTACAAGAAAGCACTCAGCCAAACCCAAAATGTGAGGTGTTCGACAGGGTACATGACCTGGTTTCTCTAACATATAAAGGAAATTAAAGGGGGGAGAGAGGTACAATTATAAATGTAAAAATACTTACTAGACAAAACAGCCAAGTCAATGAACATGCCTTGTTTGATTCCTAATTTGGCCAACTATTAAAAAAACAACCCTGTTGGAGATAAGCAATGAAATGTGACTACGGACTCTGTGTCAGAGAAGAAAAAATCATCACAAGAAAAAATATGGGCAACTATGTGTAGTAATGGTTGTTAACTAAACTTACTGTAGTGATCATTTTGCTCTACATATATCAATCAAGTCATTTTGTTATACATTTGAAACTAATACATTAAAGTCAATTACATCACAATTATTTTAAAGCTGTCCTCAGAATCCCATTTGACAGCCCCACCCCCAATCTTTAATGAACAACTTGAAAAGAGGACATGCTGGCATTAAGGTTGATGCTGGGCTAAGCCCCAATATCAGATGAGCCCCATGCATATTAATTAGAAAGTGTCTAAAACAATGACAGCACGTATCCTCTGCAGTTAGGTCTTAGTGGACTACACTTTGCTCACTACAGGATTCTCTGTCAAAATAATGACCTTCCTAAGGTGATGCAATAGAAGTAACAAATTTTTTTTTAAATAAAATAATACCACACAGCACCCTAGCCAGGGGAAAGCACAGCACTGCACAAAATTAATCAAGGGCAGTGTGGAAAGGGTCAGCATTACAAAATGTTGTTGTTTTGTAGCATATTTGGAACCTCTAGAGTGTTTGATAAGTCATGACATGGAACACTGACCCTGAGATGGAAACAGAACTGCCATCTTTCTCCCCCACTGAACCTGTCATTTCTTCCAACTGCTAAGTTTCTGAGAATGGGAAGAGTTTCCTATATGGGAGAAGCTTCCCTTGGTTCTCTTGGGATCCTATATGGGATTCCAGTTTCCCTTGGTTCTCAAAATGAAGTTGGTAAATTTTTTGCTGCTGTATTTTTCAAATGGTCAACAGCAACTCTGTTTCCTGATTTTTCCAAAGGGGCCGATACAGCTTTCTTCATTTGTTTATTTTGCATGGTTATATTTATAAACTGAGATATAATTCTAATACCATAAAATTAACCTTTTTAAAGTGAAAATTCAGCCCTGGCTGGTAGCACAGTGGTTAAGGCGCTGGCCTGTGAACCCAAAGGTCGCAGGTTCGATTCCCCAGCCAGGGCACATAACCAGGTTGCAAACCAGGTCTCCAGTCAGGTCTGTGGCTGGAGGCAGGTGAAACGCAACCATACATTGACGTTTCTCTCCCTCTCTGCCTCTCTCCCTTTCCCTCTTCCTAAAAATAATGAAATAAAATCTTTAAATAAATAAATAAATAAACTTAAAGTGAAAATCCAGTGATTTTTAGTGTATCCTCATATTTGTACAAACTTCATCAGTCTATTATTCCAGAGCATTTTCATCACCCCAGAAAGGAACCCTGTTCCTATTGGCAATCAGTGTCCCATTTCCTCTTTTCCTGGGAGCCTACAGCCTACAGCAAGTATCAGTCTGTCTCTACAAATTTGCCTTGCCCTGTACATTTTATATAAATGGAATCATACAACAGGTGTTCTTTGGTGTCTGGTTTCTTTCATGTAGCTTAATGCTGTCAAGGGCCAGCATGTTATATCATACATCAGTACTTTTCTTTTTAGGGCTGAATGATGTTCCATGGGACAGATACACCATATTTGTTCCCCATTCATTAGTGTATGGACATTTCTACATTTTGGTGGGTTCACTTTTTTTTTTTTTTTTTTTTGGTGGACTGTTTCCACTTTGTTGGCTATTATGAATAATGCTGCTATAAACAATCACATGCAAGTTATTGTGCAGATGCACATTTTCAATTCTATACCAAGGAATAGACTTGTTGGGTCATATGGTACTTGTTGGTAATTCCATGTTTAACTTTTTAAGGAGCTGACAGCCTGTTTTCCAAAGCAGCTGTACCATTTTACAAGCAATGTATGAGAGTTCTAATTTCTCTGTACCCTCACCAACACTTGCTATTGTCCATCTTTTTGACTATGTAAATTTCAGTGGCTATAAAGTAGTATTTCATTGTGATTTTGATTTTCATTTCCCTAAAGACTTAAGACTTTTATCATAGGCTTCTTTGGCCCTTTGTATATCTTCTCTGAGATATTATTGAGTTGTAACAGTTCTTTATGTATTTTCAGATATAAATCCTTTATGTGGTTTGCAAATATTTCCTCACACTTTGTGGATTGTCTTCTCCTTCTTTGAGAATATCCTTTGAAGCACAAGAGTCTTTAAGTTTTGATGAAGATCAATTAATTTTTCTTTTGTTGCTTGTGCTTTTAGTGTCATAGACTGACTACAAAGCTACCACCTAACCTAAGGTCACAAATATTTATGCCTCTGTTTCCAAGAGTTTTATAACTTTTAGCTATTAGATTCAAGTATTTGATCCATTTGAGTTAATACTTTTAGTAATGAAATTCTACTTCATTCTTTTACCAGTTTTCTTTTTGCGACTTGCAATCTGTTCATAAGACCTCAGCCCTCACCTCGTTTGCCTTGGTACAAATCATAGCTTCAAGGTAAGAAAAGCAGGTACCATTTTAACAAAACAAAATGACTGTGGAGGCAGTACACAGGGCAGTGGTGAAGAAAACAAGCTCTGAAGCCACGATGTATCTCAATTCTACTACTGACAAAGTGTGTGACTTTGAGTCAAGTTTTTCTCTTGTCTGTACTTAGATCCTCCTCATCTTAAAATGAGGAGAGAAAACAGAGCATCTCCAGAGAGCTGTAAGGATAATGAGTTAATACAGGCAAAGAACTTGACACTGCATGGCCCCTTGTGAGCATGAGTTTATGTCAGCTAATCCAATATATTAATCCTGGGGCTATAGTTCCAAAGAAATATGGGTCGCAGAATAAAAGCAGCGTGAGCCTCACTGGGCGATGAGGCTTCCATGACAACATCTCTGATTTTTCCAGATAGTGTCCTTCTATCCCAGGGCCCCCCACTGGGGACAACTTGATGTTGCTGGTCATCTTTGTTCTGTGTACAAGTCACTCTTTGTTTTGGTTTCCATAGTCTTGAAAGTTTTCCTAAAACAAGTTCTACGCAGATACCAAATTTCCATGCCATGAAAAAAAAAATTAATCTTGAATTTACTTTAGTAACACTCTACTCTCTCAGACTCAAAGCTGCTTTAGAAAGACAAAGTGTTTTTGTCTCCAAGTCATTTTAGCAAGTGCTAGAAATATTTGGTAAACTCTGAGTAAGAGGGTAGGATTAATATCTCCAATCTTGATTTCTTTTTGGGAATTTCCTACACATTTCAAAACTTTAGTAGGAGACCCCATTTAATGCATGTAAACCCACATTATGAACAACTGTAAGTCCCTCTTCCAAGGGCCCAAGGGCTTTGTTTTTCATTGTCAACTTCTAATTATCTAGGTTTGGACAAGCTGCCATTTCGAAGGTAATTTCCCATCCCATTGAAGACTTCTGGAACCTCTTCCTTCCTACCCTCACAACTATCCCAACAGTTACTATGTGTTTAGCAACTGCAAATTACTTTGCATATTAGCATATGTAAAATATAATTAGATGAGAAACCTTCTGGGATAAAATCGTGTATGGGATGATTACCAAGCTCTGACACCGTTTTAACAAACATCAGGATCTGTTTGTTCATCCAGAACAACGCTGTTCCCCTTTCACGGGGAAGGGTAGTCATTCTGATTTTACAATGTGATGCTGGGTTAAAAGGGGGTTCAGAATTCCTCTTAAAAATTTCTTTCAAGCCCTGGCTGGTGGCACAGTGGATAAGGCACTGGCCTGCAAACCCAAAGGTCTCTGGTTCAATTCCCAACCAGGGCACATAACCAGGTTGCAAGCCAGGTCTCCAGCCACGGACGTGAAAGGCAGGTGAAAGGCAACCACACATTGAAGTTTCTCTCCCTCTCTGCCTCTCTCCCTTCCTCTCTCCCAGGAAATAATAAATAAAATCTTTTAAAATAAATAAATAAAATGAAATATTTTTTAAATTTCTTTCAGACAGTTTCTTACCTTAAACACTTTAATATGTGATACAGCTTGCAGAAAACAGCCAATAATATTATATTAATTATTGACTATGTGTGTGGTGTCAGATGGGTACTAGACTAATCAGCAGGATCACTTCATAAGTTATATAAATGTTTAATCATTATGCTGTACACCTGAAACTAATATTGAATGTCAACTGCACTTGAAATTTCTTTATCTTTTAATAATTTGATACCTTTTTAAACAAAACAAAAATTGGTTTATTCATCTTGCTCTTTTGCCCAGTCCACCCTCAGTTGAAGGCAACACTTGTCCAGGTTCCAGTGCGCTCATTCATTTCTCCTTGGACACCTCTGGTGAGTCATTTTAGTTCAAACAGAGCTGTGTCTGTAGGCCCTATTTCATCCCAGAGCCCAAGCTGAGAGTAAAGCAGCCTGAACTCCACCCTCAGGACATTCCTCACTCAAGAAAACACATTTTCCTTTTCCAAACTGACTTCAGAAAGAATATACTAGGTTCTCTCTCCATGTGAATAAAAGAATAGAACCACTGGGTGAGGTGAGGCCACAGGGCCTCTGCCAACAGGACAGCCCATCCTCCCTTAACCTCTCTCTCTGGTGTTTCCCATCCTTATCCTCCCAAAGGGCTGTTTTAAGATCTAATTTCTCTAAAGTTTCAGTAAAGCCTCAGTAAAGATTTGGGAAAAGCAGCAGCAGCTGGCAATGCTCTTGGCATAACATTTGACAAAAATGCATCAAGAAGTTACTTCAAAGGCCCGGTAAGGCTACCTGCATTCAGCCTCCTGCTGCTGCATGAAGTGAGCCTAGAGCTAAAGACACAAAACCACAAAGGGCTTCTCCTGACTGGGTGGGTTAGTTGGATAGAGCATGTCTGGTGTACCAAAAGTTTGTGGCTCAACCGGTCAGGGCACATACCTAGGTTCCAGTTTTGATATCTCTCTCTTTCTTTCTTTCTCTCTCTCTCTCTCTCTCTCTCTCTCTCTCTCTCTCTCTCTCTCTTTCTCCTTCCCTGCCTCTTCCCCCTCACCTGCCACCACCCCGCCCCACCAATAAAAATAGCCTCAGGTGAGGATTTAAAAGAAAACTGATATATATAAGACATAGTTGTTGAGCTATTTACCTGGCCTGCACACCACAGCACAACATTTCTGCATGCTGAGCAGAGTTGCTGATGGATCTACACAATGAAGGCTTCTGGGTAAATAGGGTGTCCAAGAACCCCAGTTTGCCTAAGACTGTCCCAGTTTCAGCCCTGATGTACAGGGTCTTGAGTGGCCACACTACCATCACCGCTCTCTGCAGCTGACCTCCCCTTCCTCTTTCACTTGATCCCAAACCAGCCAGAACAAGAATGAGGCCAAAAACTAGTTAATAGGTAAGGAATATCGTGTGGCCAGTCCCTGAGGCAGAACTATCTGGATCGTCAAGAGCTTTGACTGGTTAGACTCAGCACTGTTCTCAGCGAGAAAATCCTTTTTATCCAAGCACCTCAGGTGCTCAGCTAGGGAGTCCACACCCTCACAGAAGCCACCAGATCATATTCTGGGTCAGGTCCTATACCTTGTATTAGCTCAACAGAAGACCCCAACCCAAAGTTTCCAAAAGTTTGGTCTTCAGACCATCTACATTAGAATCACCTAGTGACACTGATAAAATCTCTTTTTTTTTTTTTTTTTTTAAGATTTTATTATTTCCAGAGAGAGAGACAAAGAGGGAGAGAAACATCAATGTATGGTTGCCTTTCACCTGCCTCCAGCTATAGACCTGGCTGGAGACCTGGCTTGCAACCTGATTATATGCCCTGGCTGGGAATCGAACCAGAGACTGATAAAATCTTGATCTCTGAGTCCACCCCACATCTGCTGGATCAATCCACCAGCAATAGAGTTCAGAAATCTCCATTTCTTAACAAAGCCCCAAATGTGTCCAGTGAATACTGAAGTCTGAGGGCTCTTCTTCTGACTGCTCTTCTCCCACACCCTCACCTGCATCCTTGCCCTGTTACCCAGGACTCAACGAGCATTCCAGTGTCAGGAATGCTCAAGTTAAGCAAAACTAGAGGAGAAGGGAACTTGATTAGGGACCCGTCTTTGTCCAGCCTTCTATCTCCCTCAGCAACTCATTATGTTGGGCTGCCCTATGGCTAGACAACGCTCGCCTAGGCCTACCTTATTCAGAGGGGCCTCTGTGTTCCAAAATTACCTCCAATTTCCCCTTGCTCAGCCATAGAATCCTTTATTCAAAATTACATTGCAGTATGCTAGTAGGAAAGCAATCTGGATGAATCAATTCATACTTAGAGCAAAATAACCGATTTAACATCTTACTACTATCACTGAGGAGAAATTACTTATTAATTAATGGATATCTAGAGAAAAT
Organism: Noctilio leporinus; assembly: GCA_004026585.1. Lineage (NCBI taxonomy): Eukaryota > Metazoa > Chordata > Mammalia > Chiroptera > Noctilionidae > Noctilio > Noctilio leporinus. Next base: position 11,092 of record PVIW01007036.1, on the reverse strand, counting down.
ATTTTTGAAGTTGATAGGGTTCTTCCTTGAATCAGTGCTTTCTGCCAACATCCATGATGGGCAAAAAACCTCTCTGATTTGGTAAGGAAGCCCCCTAAGATATCTATTACATCACTCCTTATAACATATGCCTACAAGAAAGTGATCAAAGTACAGTCTTTGGTTGTAAGCAGACATGAGCTTAAATCCTGACTCTCCCACTTACTGGTCATGTCACTCCAAAGTACTTAACTTCCTGCCCTGGCTAGTATGGCTCAGTGAGTTGGGTGCCATCCCACAAAAGGGTAGGAGGAAGAAAGGGAGAGACATCAATGTACGGTTGCCTTTCACCTGCCTCCAGCTAAGGACCTGGCTAGAGATCTGGCTTGCAACCTGGTTATGTGCCCTGACTGAGGAATCAAACCAGTGACCCTTGGGTTCACCGGCCAGTGCCAATCCACTGAGCCACACCAGCCAGGGCAGTCTTCATGCTTAATTGCCTATATAGCATATGTAAATTGTCCACGTACAACTCTAAAAAAACTAGGAAAACTTTGGGCATCATTAACCTGGTTTTGCCTTAGACAAGTATAGATTTGCCAAATTAGTCTAGTTTACCAAATAATCCTAGTTAGTGTTTAAGAGTACATGGCTACTGCTGCTAATTTCCTCTTGGGTTTTCAGCCTTTAAAACCCACTCAAGGTTTTAATCACTGAGGCTACTGACTCACTGGCAACTTCCTATACATAGGTGGCAACACCTAAGCAAAAGTGTTACTGAGCATGTGGAGAGGAGCTAAGCAGGCTAAGGATGCTGACTACCAGAATTTCTAATGATCAGTGGGCAGTTCCTCTTTGCCAGCCCCCCTCAGGTTAACAGTGACTATAACTGCAAAGGAAAAGGTTGAAAGGAATATCAAAGTGTCTTCTTCACAGAGGAGAAACCAACATATTCTTACATTATTGGAACAACTAATGCCACTGTCCCAACTCACACTAAACATCTAGAAAATGGGTCCATTTTCTGCTGGGAGTTTCCAAGACCAAGAGGAGATGGACACACAAAAGAAGTGATCTTCTAAGGCAGAAAGAGTGATGGCTCTTAGGTTCCTACCAAGGTCAACATATGGTGGCCCAGAAGAACCTGAAGGGCTCCCCCAGAAGACAAAGAGAAGTAATCTTTAAAATAAATGGGCCATTAACTATGGTAGACTATGGTTACAAAGTGAACAAATACATAGTAAATATGCATAACACAGCTTACGGAAAAAACCAAAAGGGGTCAGGGTTCAACAAGATGTCAGAAGGGAAGGTGAGGCAGACAGGAGGCAATGAATGACCAAAACACAAAATGGAGAGTTAGAGAATTACGAAAGATAATCAGAGGGCAGAATATCTGCCAAGAAAACAGTGACTACTATTATCCCAGACACTATAAGAAAGCAAAATGAAATTAAATTACCAAAAGTAAATACCACACCACTATCCATGACTTCATGAAATTCTTATACAGGACCTATTCCTACTTCATTCTATATATTCGATTGTGATTAGGTCTTCACATCTGTTAAAAAACAATTCAATAACAAAATTCAAAAGCGCATACTTCGTCATCTCTAATTACAATATATACACAGAGTGCAGATGTTAAGAGCAGTGGCTGGCCCAGGACTTTTCATATCAGGTTACACAGCACTAGTGGAATTATTTCTAGAAATCTAAGCCAAGCTCTAAAGGCTATAATTCAAGATAATATGGAAAAATTAGAAAAAGACATTTTCATTAGCATGAAGTCTTAGACTTGTGGCCAAAGATTGAAAGGAAATGCAAAATTCAATCAGATAGAATAAAATGACTACATAATGCTGCCAAGAGCTAAAGAAATGCAGAATGTAATTAAGCAGTGGAGGAAATTAGTAGCGACCTGATGAGGATGTAGATGTGTGTCTACCCAACTCAGATGAAAGGGACAGAAGGTGATTAACCCAGCAGACCAAGCCTGAAAATCCATCACACCTAGAGGGTGTGGACTGCTATTTGTTGTCATAGTAATTATATAGGGCTTAGCCTCCTGTTGTTGCAGTGATTATAAAAAGGGCCTTATTGGCAATTCAAAAGACCCTGGACATGTGTGCCTCCTCAACTGCAAATCCCTGCCAGGTAAGCCACTGTATGGTGGCTGGTCCCCTCAACAAGTAGCGTGGCAACCTCAGCCTATAACACATTGTACATCTTTTTTCTGGTAGTGAGCATGTGTCTCAATAACTCTGGGGTGATTTGAAATTAAACATAGAGATACTGATGTCAACAAAAGCAATAGTATTAATAGTTTTGTGTTAAGTTCAGAATAATATTTGTACATCAGGTATTAAATGGTATAGAAAGCTAGAGAATCTCTGAGAATGTGCCAGACTGTAATTGACGTTAGACTTGTGATTGAGTAAAGGTGAAAATATGAGTACATTATCAAACTGTAGCCCTGGCTGGTGGCAAAGTGGATAAGGCGCTGGCCTGAGAACCCAAAGGTTGCTGGTTCGATTCCCAGCCAAGGCACATAACCAGGTTGCAAGCCAGGTCTCCAGTCTGTAGCTGGGGGCAGGTGAAAAGCAACCATACGCTGATGTTTCTCTCCCTCTCTGCCTCTCTCTTTTCCCCTCTCTGAAAAATAATAAATAAAACCTTTTTAAAAATAAAATAAAAAATAAAATGTCATCATTTGGAGAATTTGGGTGAAAGGTATACAGAGAAATGATTATTTAAAGTGTGCTAAGCTTTCCTCCACTTTGAACCCAAAGTTTATTACATCCCCTCTGATAAGGGCACTGGTGACAAGAATGCGGGCAGCCCACAGCCAACACCTGCCTCAAGTTTATCCCAACAGCAGGGTTTTCTCTCCCACCCACCCTCACCCCCTTCAGCAGAACGTCTCTTCTGGAAAATCTCCCCCTTGACCTAACAGCAAAGGCTTCTAGGTAGAATGTAGGTCCCACCCCTGCTATCCACATTTCAACCCCAGCCAAGCCAGGACTAAGAGTTGTGAATCACTCTTTGTAACAGGACAAAAGACCTTATTCAGTAGGGAAACTTGTAGGGATAGCAATTCTCTTAGCATTCTCCTTGGTGATATAACCATCCTTCCTAAGCATTCCCTACCGGTGGTGTGCCCAATACACAGATATCTGACTTTAAATGTGCCTGGCCCTTTCCTGAGACTATGACCAGACAGACCAACCCAATGCAGCTTCACCCTGGGTGGTACCATCCCCTTCTATCAGCACAACCTGAGCCACTGTGTTCTAACCACACAGACTCCCCCACTTGTCCTACAATGAGGGCACCCAGCATGACAACACCACAGTGGTTCATGACCACTTTCCCTCTCCCCTCATGATAGAACAACCTACCCCAGGGGGTTCAGGACAGAACAAGTGAAAACACAAGTCAATTGCAGATTAAAACAGACAAAGAAATTTTCTAACAAGATCAATTATTAAAAATCAAAATGGACATCTAAAGGAAGCTATGGTATCCTCCTCCTTAAATTCTTTAAAGTCATTGGAAAATTTTTTACTCTGAATATTTCAAATATGCCCATGTCTGAAACCAATAGAAAAACTATACGTGTAACCTTAAAGTGCTTACACATTGTTGAATTTTAGACTAAGGATGTGCATGTTTGTGTGTGATTGAGACAGATAAATATACAATAACTACCTTAGCCTTTTATTAATTCAACAAGATTGACTAAGCACATGTTATATGCATTGCATAATGAAAATGGGGAAAGGAGGGGCTCCCAAAACATGCACACCTTCAAGTTAAAATTGAAACATGGGAAGTGCTTTATTAACTATAGTTGACCTTTGAACAGCACAGGTTTGAATTGTGCAGGTCCACTTATACATCATTTTTTCAATAAATACTATAAATAAATATTCTCTTCCTATGATTTTCTTAACATTTTCTCTTGCTTACTTTATTGTAAGACTACAGTATGTAATACATAAAACATACAAAATGCATTAATTGACCATTTATATTACCAACAAGGCCTCTGGTCAACAGTAGGCTATTAGTTAAATTTTGGGGAGTCAAAAGTTACATGTAGATCTTTGAATACGTGGAGAATTGGTGCCCCTAACCCCCAAGTTGTTCAAAGATCAACTGTACCTAGTACAGTATTTTAAGAAATAAGTACTCTTTTAAGTAAACCACCCTACTTCCCAAATCCTAGAATCCCTATTTGGTAAGTGGTTTGAACAAGATGGCCCCTAAGATTGCTTCCATCCTTAAAATATATCTAGAATGTCTACCTTAGGACTTAGCCTCATTATACATACATCACAAGCCTGATCCAGATAAGGAGAGAAAGAACCTAAACTAGGGCTATTTCAGAAAAACATTAAATCTCGTTTGCTCTTTTACACAGAAAGGAATATGGTCATTATTTAGTCAGGAGAGAACAGGTATGATGATTCAAATGAGGTGCTGCAGAAAACTCAAAAGAGGAGGATCTTTGTTTCGTCCCTCTTGTGATCATTAAGAATAGTAACATTCTCTGGTCTCTGCAATGCAGAGGCAGGTAAAGCAGCACTTGTGCCCTTGGAAGGAGGAAAGGTGGCACCTACAGGGGCTGTCAATCTTGCCTTTATATTCAACCCTAAGAAAAGGGGATGATGGGTGTAATACAACAACAATAAAATTTAAAAATATACTCGAAAGAAAGAAACAAAGACAGTCACCAGCCCTCAATTCCCTAGTCACCTTCACGTTTTCCCAGCACTAGGTAACTCCTGCAGGTGAGGTTGAAGGGACCATTGGCATCTAGAGACCCCGGTACTCAGCCCCTTCTCCCTTCTGTGACCCAGTGGCCTCCCTCATGCTGCTCCAGTCACCCAGCTGCCTCAGTAAGGTGACCCACCTCCACATCTGCAAAGTGAGAACAACAGATCCTAGTTGCAGAGTAAATCCCTCCCAGCCCTTGGGTCTTTCTGGTATTTTCCACTTAAGATCAAGTGCCTCTGGAGAGTGGAATCAGGGGTGAGGAAGGGCAGGGCAAGAGGCTGTTGTTTCCATTACATGCCCTTGGTTTTTGTTGGTTTTTTTGTTTGTTTGTTTGTTTTTATCACATTACTTTGATTTCAGAAAAAGTCCCCTAAAAGCCCTCCAAATTGTTTGTAGGACCAGTAGTGTGGTGCTAACCCGTCTCATTGCTAACCCTCTGGGTGACCTGTAACAACCTATTTAACTTTGTGTGCCTCTTACCTCCCCTGCAAAATAAAGATTAACATTAGACCTATCATTCACTGGAAAAGTAAAATCAAATGTTTTAAATATATATAATGTCCCTTCAAATAATAAGAAAATATATTTTCTAGTAGCTAAAGAGGTAGCTTAAAAGGCTAATCACAGGCTCTGGCTGGTAGCTCAGTGAACAGACACCAACCTCTAAGCCCAAAGGTCACTGGTTCGATTCCCAACCAGGGCACGTAACCAGGTTGCAAGCCAGGTCTCCAGCTAGATCCCCAGCTGGAGGCAGGTGAAAAGGCAACCATACATTGATGTCTCTCTCCCTTTCTTCCTCCCTCCCTGACCTTCTCTCTAAAAGTAATGAATAAAAAAAAAAAATTTTTTAAGGCTAATCACAGTAGTAGTAACAACAGCCAGCAAACATTTTAAAATGCTCATTAGTTAATCATGGAATTGAAAGAAACACAACTATTTGATACTATTTTTCATCCCACAGATTTGCAAAATTTAAAAGATTGTATTAGCAAGAGTATGGGAAGATGAGAATTCTCATACATGTTGGGTGGGAAGATAGAGTATTAATGTCTGTTAGGGGAAAATTTGGTAGTATCCAACAAAATGTTAAATAGGTATGCTTTTGATCTGGCAAAAGCTCTTGCAACACCCTCCCAGATATATGATGGTCTGTCCAGAAAGTATCCAACCATGTAACATGGAAAAGAAGGACATTTATTGAAAAAGATACAAGAAACATTGTACATGGGACAATGATGTCTCAGTCTCCTTCAAATTAGGTATCTTGAGAACTCACACAGCTTTCCTAGTCACCATCAGCTGTCCTGTCATATTTTCCTAAATCTCATTGATAGTCTGAAATCTCTTCCCTTTCAAAGGTGATTTTAGTTTTAGGAAAAGCCAGAAATCCCAGAGCACCAAATGTAGGCTACAGAGGGGCTGAGTCACCTGGGTGATTTGATATTTTCAAAAAAACTCTGCATAAGACGTGACGCATAAGTGGATGCAGTGTTGTAATAAAGCTGCCAATCCCTAGTTGCTCATAGCTACAGCCTTCAGAATCATCCAAATAGTTTCTGAGGAGGAATGTTCAAGCTTAACACAAAATTGGATGCAGATTCATTGCTCTACTCTCTCATTTTTAATGTGACAGCCACACAGTACACTTGCTCACTCAATGGCGTTTACTGCCCCCATTGACTAGGACAGTGAAGTCATCACTGTTTATATACACATTCCAGTCCCCTCCCCTTGACTACCAGGTTACATCAACACAAACCACTCTCATTATATTAACAACGGCTGGCCTTTTTCTGGACAGACTTCATACATATATTCACTTTAAATGTTCATTAATTAAAGGGTGGCTAAATAAATTATATTTAACTTCTATTAAAAAGGATTAAGTAGATCTATTTATTTGTTCTGACATGTAACAGATTATGAAACTAGAATAGTGCCTAGCACATAAGGAGCCACTCAGGTTTATTTATTGAATAAATGAATACAATCACAGCAGTTTTACATATTCTATCTCATCACACAGATATTATTGTCCCCAGGGTAAGAATGAGGAACTTAAAGTTCAACAAGGTTATCACTTAACCAAGGTCATAAACCTAGGATTTATGAGGCCAAAACACAACTAGACCCCACAATCAGCGCTCTTTGGTGCCTGACACCATCTGCTAACCTGTGAGTAACTGAGGAAGCCTCAAGTTTGCAGGCAGGTGGAGGGTCACTCAGTAATTGCTTGTTGACCAGCGCGGAGTGAGTTCTCTTTTATCAGCAAAGCCTCCCATGAGATGAGGCTTGGCTCTCTGGACCTCTCAGGCCCACTGACCATCTAACAACAGGTCTAAAAGAAACTCATTCAATAACAGGTCGTTATGGAAACCTTCCCCCTCCCCCTTGCCCCTGAAACAGAAAGGAGCTGCAAGTGGTGAAGGGAAAGAGGAGCATTTGAGAAGTGCTTGCTATGAGCCAGGCACAATGAATAGGACAAAAATCATCTGAGCCTCCCTTTACAAATCACCAAAAGAAAAGGACACTGTGCATTGTTGAGGTAGAGAACATGCCTGCATCACTGCTTCATCTAGGTCAGTCATGGCTGCAAAGGAAGCTGAATTCACAGGGACTTATTCCCATCCCTCTTCCCAGCGCGCCTGGCAGACAGCATGGGTCTGGTTACTATTGGTTACTACGTGGCCGCCAAGCCAGAGCTATGCATGCCCCTGCCGGCAACAGGTACTCACCTGCTCATGTCAGGAACGTGCATGTCCAGTACCAGAGAAAGAAATTAATTGGCTGATTTTTGTACAACGCAAACACCTGTCCCAGATAAGCTCTAGAACAGCCAACATGTTCAGAAATTTCAGACTCTTGGGAAAATAGAGCCTTTTTCTTTTATTCATCTTATTCTTGTAGTATCAGAAAAGGGGGGAAACAGTGCTGAGTTTGGGCATTGCTACCTTGGAACTTTCTTAATTACAGCTGCTCTTAGTTACCGTTGCTTAGTGACAAACACACTTGGAATAGATTTCTCAACTTACAAGATACTCTGAAAAGATGTTAGAGTGAATTCACTGATGGAAAAATAGCAATGGACTGGGAAAGTAAAATATGTTTAACCAATAAAGAGTTCACAAAATTAAGGTATTACCAGATTCCAGAGATATTATGAAAGTCTACAGTAGTTTCATAACACTGAGCTATTATTTTATGCATCAGATACAGTTATGAGATTGAAAGGCTCTGTAAGATAGGCCTTGCAAGATCCCATACAGCAAAGCAATGGCTTCTAGATTTCCACAGGCCCGAAATATCCTCCTCGGCACAGTTCTCAACACTGCTTCTCTTCGAGGTTTCGGGAGGTAGCTGAGGCGTCTGGTGTGGTTGCAAGTCAGAAGGGAAAAAAAAGCAAGAGACGCTTCCCCTCCATCTTTCCCAGAATATTTCTTTAACACCTGTTAATATAAAATCTGTGATAAAAGTGGAAATGGAAACGCATTTTAGGACGGCACGCTGCACTGATCTTCCCCAAAGCGAAACCCCTGGCCCGCACCCTCTTCCCTGAGCGCTTGGCCCGTCCGCCCGGCGGACCCCGCCACCCGCCCACACTTCCGCCTCAGAGGCGGGGTCTCCCCCCTTGCTCTGCTCTTCCCAGGGGGAGAACAGATCCTACTCACAGAGCAGATCCCTCCCAGCCCTTGGTTCGTTCTGGTATTTTCCTCTCACCATGCCTCTGTTCTAGTCTCTTTGCTTCCTTTTTTGAAAAACTTCCCAAAAGAGGAGTTTCCACTCCTTGGCTCTTCTTCCTCATCTACCACTCAGTCCTCAACCTGCAACCATTTGATTTCACCTCATGATTTTCTCTCTGAGTCACCATTTCTGTTGATTTTAAAAAGACTTTGATTAAGAATAGTGTCATTTTTCAGAAATCTATTTTTCTGATACATTTGTTTTGCATTTGGAAAAAATACTGCTACATATTAAACTACTGGCCCTACCGCCACATTAGCACTGGTGCGGACTATTACCTTGGCCTCATAACTTGCTAGGCGCCCAGGTTGCTTGACTATTCCATGCTGCCAAACAGATTTCTTCCAGAACACTTCCCAATCAGACGATCTCCCACCTCTACCCAAAAGCCACCTTGGCACTTGGTGGCCTCCAGCAGTCTTCCTCCCCACCCTAAGCCATCTGCCCAGGGAGCCCCTGAAATGTACTACAGTGCAAGCCCACATCACAATGGGGAGAAGAATTAGCTTCCACTGAAGGAAAGAAAAGAATGACCACAGAGTGGGCACCTGTCCAGGAGACATTCTGTCTGGTTGCCCAGTACATCTCAGGTTACTTCATCAGTTTTGCTCACTCATTCACTTTGGCTGCCTGACCCTATAGGCATTTGAACTTGAGGCCATGGGTCTAATCCTTGTAGTGGCCTTCCTGCAACCACTCAAATTCAGTTCATTCATGGATTCCTTCACTGGACAAATATTTATCAAGCCCAAATACTTATAAACATGCCAGGCCTTGTTCATAGGCAGTAATGACACAATAATAACAAAAAGTAATCATGATGCTCTCTAATCTTATGAAGTTCATTAAGAATTATTCAAATACAGTAAAAATGAATTAAGTGCTGTGCAGAACTATATATGGCTATATATATATGGCTATAAGTTTACAGTGGAGAGAACTGGTCACATTGAGGAAAGCATTCTGCTTAGAGCTGAGAGCTAAAGGAGAACAAGTACCAACAAGGCTAGGCTATGTGGTGGGAGGGTAATGAAGGTGGTACTCCAAAAAGAGGGACAACATGTGCAAAGGTCCTGCTTCTCAAATTCTTTACCCAGTATGCCCACTCTTAGGGAGCCTCCCTTTTAGCTATGTTCCTTTTTTAGCATGTCACACTGACTTCCAAATTCAACAAGGACTCCCACTGCAAAATCAGAGCAGTTACTGTTTTTGAATAACTTAGGCTGAAACAACAGGGCCTAGGTTCCAAAACATATACTTAACAAAAATATTTTTCTGGATTTCAATACCCTGATTTGTTCGCAGATTACATCCTTTTTAGGCTAAGGATTTATATCTGAGTACTGTACGTATTCACTTCTCATCAACACTCTGACAAATTCTACTCAGAACAGCTGCTACCATAAAATTTAATTTGCTACTTCCCAAAAAAGTCACTTCAGTGTAAAATAAGGTTGCCTTCCTGCTAATATTTTACAACTGATTAAAATGGAAATGATGGACTAAGAGTCCCTCCATTTGGCTTCATCCACAGACCTGTACGACTACAGAATGTTGGGGGCGGGGGGAGAAAAAACACGAAATCATGAGTGCTGAGGAACGTACAAAGTGTCTCCAAACACTTGCACTGCCAAGAATCGAAAACTGGTGAGGATATTTGTCAAATACATAAATGAGATGTGAAAACTTTAGCACAATTATCTGTGTAAATCAATTTCCATCTTTCAAAAGTTCAAAAAACCAAGTCATTATGTGCTCCTAATTAAGCTTTGTAGTAATCATTGTTTGTAAACCTTTTGTACAAAAATCACAACCGAAGCCAAAAGACTGGCAAATCACCTTATGGCATTTATTATTAGCCCACAAAATGAAAACTCTCATCAAATGTTTTTCTAGGTGCCTTAATTGTACAAGAAAATTAATAGGAAGTGGAGCCAGGCCAACCTCTGGCTGTAGAACAAGGTTTCGTTGTCAAAACTCATTCACGCCAAGGTGGTTCTCTGCGTTCAAGAGAGGTGACGGGAATGTTTCTCCAGCCAAACCAAGGAAAATTAATGATCACCAGTCAGAAATATATGGTCTGTTAGGGCAATGCCCTCAGCCCTGATCGTCACAGAGGGCAGGACTGGGAAGATGGGATTGGGGGTGGTGAGGCAAGGAAGGAGGCCGTCTGTCAGAAATCCATAGGACTCAATCATGCTCCAGGATTTCTCCAAGTTCCCTAAAGCAAGCTAGATCTAAATTACATTAAGAAAACAAAACTTCTGTTTTTCCAGATAAAACAACTCGTCCTACTATGCATCCACCCTGTGTAAGTCAAAAGCAGTACTTAGTCGCTGATGACGACAGGAACCCCCTGGGCTCTCTGTCCCTTTCCTCAGACCCTCATGTCCTAGTAGCTTCTAGGGAATAAAACTCCCTCCAGGACCGGGCCTCATAAGAACACTCAGTTCATTTTATTATAAAATATACTCTTACTTCTGGTAAAGGTGGTACCACTACACCCAAGATGTGACTGTCTCCTTAACATATACACACACAAAAAAGCAGGGGGCTTTATTTTTTTGAGGGGCTATGAAGGAGAGTG
>PVIW01007035.1:51980-78179 GCA_004026585.1 Noctilio leporinus | reverse complement strand
ACACTAGCCGGTTAGTTTGATAAGCATGTCCAGCATCAGTACCTAAAGACTGTACATAACTATTCTCTTCAGCTCAGAGAAAATCCAGCCACAAAAGCCATGTATTCAATAGATGGGTCAGGAACATCTGAGCCCAGGATGAACACAATACCTGCTCTCAAAGGTGTTACAGAGGATGTGAGGAGATAGATGGTGAATAGTTAATTTAGTGAAGAGAGTGAGGAGTCTGAGGATGGAAAGTATTAACATGAAAATAAAAAGGCCTTTCAATGTGAGAGGCAGCAAGTATTTATTTGAGCTCATTAGGAATAGCTATACATGAAGCATTGATTCACACAGAAGCCCAAATCCTGTTCTGATTAGGAAACAAAGGCAAAGGATATATAGGAGGAAGCAGAAAAGAACAATTACATCAACACAAGGAAGACATTTCTATTGGTGCAGAGAATGTAGTGACAGTCATTCCAAATAATGTTTTCAAAATTCAGTCCGTTTAGTCATAACGTTTGCTTTCTTGTTATCTTTGCCAACATTTCTTTGGAGCACAACGTTGCTTTAGGCCCAGCCCAAAGTTTGCTTTGGCCTTTCAACATTCCAAATGTTTGAGGTATAGAACTTGCAAGGCAGTTCCTCTGGGATGGTAGCTCTGACTTCATTTTGAAATGGCTGCATTTATGTATTTATTTATACATTTTCTCCCCGTTTTTAAAGATTTTATTCATTATTTCTAGAGAGAAGGGCAGGGAGGGAGGAAGAAAAGGGGAGAAGCATCAATGTATGGTTGCCTTTCACCTGCCTCCAGCTATGGACCTGGCTGGATACCTGGCTTGCAACCTGGTTCTGCATCCTGGCTGGGAATCGAACCAGCGACCTTTGGGTTCCCAAACCAGCACCAATGCACTGAGCCAATCCATTTTCTCCCTTTTGATCAAGATCTTCCCTAGAAAGCAGCACTGATCAGTTATAAAAAGCATTGCTAGTCCGTCATTGTCAAGTGGCTCATTCCTGGTCGGTCTTGTCCCGTAAGAGCAAAGTAGTTTGTTTTTTTCTTAGGAGCCTTAGACAATTGGCTATGAGAGACCAACAACCTGATCCACAGAGAGGGCAGGCTGTGAAGGGTCCCCTCAAGGACAAATGGTATTTCAGCTGAGACATTCTGCTCCAGGGAAAGAAGGAGGGAAGAGACAGCACGTGCAAAGACCCTGAAGTGGGGAGGTGATTGCCCATTGGAGGGACAGAAACAGCCCAATACAACGGGGGGCTTGACCTGCACGGTTGAGGGGCAGTTCAAGATGGCCTGAAAGAACATACAGGGATCAGATTACCAAGGGCATTACCCTGTAACCCCAACAGGCATGAGATGACACTCATTCACGCAGGAGAGACTGGTTCTGATACACCTGCAAGAGCAGGTGGGTTCCTGTGACATCTATCGCACCTGCAAAGTGAATTGCAGATTAATTTAGGGAATGTCCACTCATATTTCAGAAGGGTTTTGCAGCTCACAGACTTGCCATAAGTTTGTGGTGAGTCCTTTGTTATTCTCCGCAAGTATTTGTCAAGTCCCTGTGAAGTGCCGGCTGTGGGAACACAATGGCGAGCAAGTGCAGGGGGTCCTACCCTCTCAGGGCTGCCAGTCCAGGGAGGTGGGCAGGTGTTATTCATGTAACTTACACATGATCACATTGCAGGGAGCGTGACTACAGGAGTAGAAGCCTCCGTGTGTTCAGAGCTCTGGAGTCCTTCACCTCCATGCACACCCAGCAGTGTGGGGCACTCACGATGGCCATGGTCTCACCGGGCACTTGGCCTGCTTGGGGTTCCCCCACCCTGGGCAGCACTGTGCACGTTTGGCTCCTTGGAGCTCTGAGCACCTTGTGGCTCAGGGAAAGAGAATGCCGCCTCTGAATCCCACTTGTGTCTCTTGATATTAATCAAGTGGCCAAGTTGGAGCTTGAGGCTAGTGGGGAAACTACCTGGGGAAGCGGGGTGAGCCCGTGGCTCTTTCTTCACTTTGCCCTGAACTATGCACCAGACCTCATCTGCCCGCAGCTCCGTGGCTGTTCCTTAGGGACTGTTTAATTTGCACAAATGAGGTGGAGGTAGGGAATCGAGAGTCAACTTTTAATGAGCTCTCAGAGGTGTCACTGAAAATCCCGTGGCTTGTTCACTAGCAAAACTTGAAATTGGCTCCTTGGGGTTATTACGCCAGCAGAGTTTGGCAGAGTGTGCGGGAGGGAGGTCCCATTGGGCCCTTTAATACAAGTCAAGCCTTTAAGCATTTTAATCTATCTGTGTTCTCAAGGAAGAACGCCCAGGGACCTGGACTGATGGGCGCAGAGGGCACTGGAGTGGGACTGGAGGGGGCAGGTTCAGATGACTTCTACTAATTTCTGCTAAGGAGAACTCATCACATCACTTCCACTGAATTCTCTGGAGACTTGTTGTTTTCTTTTTTCCCCTTAATTACTCGCTTCTGTTTATTAAACAGAGACCAGCTGGCCATGAGTGTAAATTGTTTCTCTTTAGGTTCTTAAACACAGGTAACAGGCAAAAGGAGATCTGTGTAGTAACATAGACAGCTTCTTGCTTTAGAGCACTGACTCCACTCAGACAGATGTGGGTTCAAGTCTTGGCCTTGCCACTTTAGTCCCCTGAGTCCCTGTCTACAAATGGGGAAGCGGATAGTAATAGCACCTGCCTCATAGTATGGTGCCTATTAACTTGCTGGGCCTTAGCAAATGCCCAGAAATGCTAGGCAGTGTTGTTTCATCACTCAGTAGAGTTTGGTAGATGTTTGGGCCAAACAGCTACTTGATTACCTGACCCTCACGCTGAGAGAACTCATCTGGTCATTATTCCAACCCACTGTTTACTGAGCCCTTCCTGTGTTCCAGGCTCTAGGAATCCGAGCACAAAACATGCAAGGTAAGGTCCCCTGCCTTCTGGTATTTACCTCCTCGTGGAGTGAAAATAGTTCATAAGAATATGAGTAAGTGAAACAGAGGATCAGATCAGCAAGCTGGAGGACAACGTAGAAAAATATTCCAAGACAGTGCAACAGAATGAAAAAAGTTTGTAAACGAATGAAGAGGTTTTAAGAGAGCTGCAGGACAACATGAAATGCAATACTATCCATATCATAGAGATATCAGAAGGAGAAGAGAAACAAGGAGTGGAAAACCTGTTAAAAAAGTAATGATAGAAAACTTCCCTAACTTGATGAGTGAAAATGTTACTCAAGTTCAGGAAGCACAGAGGGTCCCAATGAAGATGAACACAAATAGATCCACTCCAAGACACAACATAATTAAAATGACAAAGTTCAAAGACAAGGAGAGAACCCTAAAAGCTTCAAGAGAGAAACAGCAAATAACATATAAGGGGACTCCCAGAAGGTTATCAAATGATGCAAGAAGCATAAATACTGGAAGACTTGCCTTTAAGTTCCAAGACAAACTCTTAAAACTCACAGCAGAATTAGCAGGCATGAGAGGCAACAAGATTTTAAAACCAGGCTTTCTGCATTTTCCTTAAGATCAGGGTCAGGGATGTCCACTTTCACTATTTTTATTCAACATAGTACTGGAAATCCTTGCCACAGCAATCAGAAAAGAAGAAGAAATAAAAGGGTTCCAAATAGGAAAGGAAGAAGTAAAACTGTCAGTATTTGCAGATAACATGATACTATATAGAGAGAACCCTATAGATTCTACCAGAACTGATAAATGAATTCAGTTAAGTAGCAGGATACAAAATAAATACTTAGAAATAAGTTGCATTTTTTATACCCCAATGATGAACTATCAGAAGGAGAAGAAAACAATTCCATTTACAATTGCATTAAAACAGTAACTAGGGATAAATTCAGTTAAGGAGGTAGCCTTTACTTGAAAAATGATAAGACATTGAAGAAAGAAATTGAAGAAGATACAAATAAATGGATGCATATACCATGCTCATGGATAGGAAGAATTAACACTGTCAACTGTCCATACTACCCAAAGCAATCTATAGATTCAACACACTTCCTAGCAAAATACCAATGATATTTTTCACAGAATTAGAACAAAGTATCCAAAACTTTATACGAAACCACAATAGACCCTGAATAGCCACAGCAATATCAAGAAAAATAACAAAGTTGGAGGTATCATGCTACTTAGTACAAAACTATATTACAAAGCTATATTAATCAACAGCATGATAGTGGCATAAAAAGAGACACATAGTCCCAGCCAGGTGGCTCAGTGGGTTGGAATGTTGTCCCATACACCAAAAGATTGGGTTTGATCTCCTGTTAGGGCACATGCCTAGGTTGTGGGTTCTGTCCCTGGTTGGGATGCATATGGGTGGAACCAATTGATGTTTCTCTCTTACATTGATATTTCTCTCTCTGTTTCTCTCTACCTTCCTCTTTATCTAAAATCAATAAAAATGTATCCTTGAGTGAGGACTTTTTTAAAGATATGAATATTAATGAAACAGAATAGAGTCCAGAAATAAACCTTTGCCCATATGGTCAATTAATATATAACAAAGGAGGCAAAAACACACAATGGGGGGTAAAGACAATCTATTCAATAAATGCAGATACATGGGAAAAATAAAACTATACCACCTTCTTACACTATATTCAAAAATAAACTCAAAATGGACCAAAGTCCTGGCTGATGTGGCTCAGTGGATTGAGCACTGGACTGTGAACCAAGGGGTCACTAGTTTGATTCCCAGTCAGGGCACAGGCCTGGGTTGAAAGCCAGGTCTCCAGCCAGGTTCCCAGCTGAAGACATGAGAAAAGCAACCATACACTGATGTTTCTTTCCATCTTTTCCTCCTTCCCTTCCCCTCTTTCTAAAAAGAATAAATAAAATATTTTTTAAAATGGATTGAAGACTTAATGTAAGACATGAAACAATAGAATTCCTAGAAGAAATCATGAGCAGTAAACGCTCTGATATTTCTTTATTTTACATTTAATTTTATTGTTGTATTACATTCATCCCACTCTCCCCCTCTGCTCTCCCCCCAAACTTCCCACTGCCCTCTTCAGCCAAAGTCAATCCCACTTGTACATGTCCATGGGTCATCCATGCTAGTTCCTTTACTAAAGGACATTCTTGACATCCTTTTTTGCCTCGTTCTCCTCCCTGCCCCCACCCCCTCCCCTCTGCACACTGAAGGGCTGTTCCTTGTATTCATGTCTCTGGTTCTGTTGTGCTTGTGTTTATTTTGCTCATTAATGTCCTGTAATGGGTGAGATCATATGGTATTTGTCTTTCACTGACTGGCTTTTTTCACAAAGCATAATACTCTCCAGTCCTATCCGTGTTGTTGCAAAAGGTAGGAGCTTCTCTTTCTTTCTGCTGTGTAGTATTCCGTTGTGTAAATGTACCAAAGTTTTTTGATCCATTCACCCAGTGAAAGGCACTTAGGCTGTTTCCAGCACTTGGCTATTGTAAATAGCGCTGCTATGAACATAAGGGTACACAGGTTTTCTGAATTGGTGTTTCAGGGTCCTTTGGGTTTAATCCTAGTAGTGGAATTGCTGGGTCAAAAGGCAGTTCCATTTTTAGCTTTTTGAGGAAATTCCATACCATTTTCCATAGTGACTTCACCAGTCTGCATTCCCACCAACGGTGTACCAGGGTTCTCTTTTCTCCACATCCTCGCCAACACTTGTTTGTTGATTTGTTGCTGATGGCCATTGTGACGGGTATGAGATGGTATCTTATTGTGGTTTTAATTTGCATCTCTCTGATGGCTAGTGACTCTGATATTTCTCTCCCTCTTTTTTTTTAAAGATTTTATTTACTATTTTCAGAGAGAGGGTAAGAGAGAGAGACAGAGAGGGATGGAAACATTAATATATGGTTGCCTTTCACCTGCCTCCAGCCATGGACCTGGCTGGAGACCTGGCTGGAGACCTGGCTTGCAACCTGGTTATGTGCCCTGGCTGGGGAATAGAACCAGTGACCTTTGTGTTTGCAGACCAGTGCCTTATCCACTGTGCTACCAGCCAGGACTCTGACATTTCTTTTAGCAATATTTTTTTCTGATACAACTCCTCAAGCAAGGGATACAAAATAAAAATAAACAAAAAGGACTACAACAAATTAAAAAGTTGACAACAAACTATCAACAAAATGAAAAGACAACCTCCTGAATGGAAGAAGATATTCACCAATACAGCTGATAAAGAGTTAATATCAAGAATTTAGCCCTGGCTGGTGGCACAGTGGGTAAGCCACTGGCCTGTGAACTGGTTCAATTCCCAGCCAGGGCTCATAACTAGGTGCAAGCCAGGTCTCCAGCCAGATCCATAGCTGGAGGCAGGTGAAAGGCAACCATACATTGAATACATTGATGTCCTCCCCCTCTCTGCCTCTCTCCCTTCCCCTCTCTCTGGAAATAATAAGTAAAATCTTAAAACATATATATATATAAAATGTATGACTCATACAACCTTAAATCCAATTACAAATGGGCAGAAGACCTGAATAGACACTTCTCCAAACAGGACATACAGATGACCAATAGACGTATGAAAGGATGCTCGACCTCACTAATCATCAGAGAAATGCAAGTTAAAACCATGAGATATCACCTCCCACCTGTCAGAATGGTTATCATCAATAAATCAACAAGCAACAAGTGTTGGTGAGGATGTGAAGAGAAGGAAATCCTTATGCACTGTTGGTGGGAATGCAGACTGGTGCAGCCACTGTGGAAAACTGTGGAGGTTTGTCAAAAAATTAGAAATGGAACTGCCTATGACCTAGCAATTCCACTTCTATGTAGATATCTGAAGAAACCCAAAATACTAATTCAAAAGAATATATGCAGCCCTATAGTCAGTACAATGTTATTTAGAATAGCCACTATATAGAAGCAACCAAGTGCCTATGAATAGACAAGTAGAAAAAAAAAAAAAAAAAAAAAAAAAAAAAAAAAAAAAAAAAAAAAAAAAAAAAAAAAAAAAAAAAAAAAAAAAAAAAAAAGCTGTGTTACATATATACACAGTGGAATATTACTTGGCCATTAAAAATATAAAATCTTACCATTTGCAACAGCATGGATGAACCTAGAAGGTATTATGCTAAGTGAAATAAGTCAGACAGAGAAAGCCAAATACCATATGATTTCACTTATATGGGGGAATGTTAAGAACAAAATAAGTGAATAAACAAAGCTGAAAGACTCATAGATACAGAAAACTGTATGGTTGCCTGAGGGAGTGGGTTGGGTGAAAAAGAAAAGGGATTAAGTACAAGTAGGTAGTTACAAAATAGTCACAGGGATGTAAAGTTCGGCATAGGGAGTATAAATTTGTAATAACTACGTATGGTGTTAGACAGGTACTTGAACTATGGGAGGGATCATTTTGTAAGGTATACTGCTGCCTAATCAATACGCTGTACACCTGAAATTAGTGCAGAAGAACAGTAAATGTCAAATGTGATTTTGAAATAAAATTGAAAAAATACAAAGAGCTAGGCTTTCGAGAGGAAAAATAGTAGCAGCGACCTTTATTGAGCATTTACTGTACACAAGCACAGGTGGTCCTTGGGACCACCAGAGGTCCATACTACTGTTGCCTCCTTTGCCTGGTTGAGGAAACCATGGTGCAGGCAGGGGAACTGACCTGCCCAGTCACACAGCAGAGCTGAGACCTGAGCCCCAGCAGTCTGACTCTGAAACCCACACTCTTCCCAGTGATTTGTTTCCAATGGTCTGGCTTTGAGTTCCAAGAGTTAAGGGATGGTCCTCTGCCTCTGCTACCTCACCCCACTCCACCCTAAATGGGTCAGGGTGGCCTGTAAAGAGAATAAAAAGAGGAACTTGGAGGTGAAAGGCCAGAGGTGAGCACCCCTCCGCTCCAAACACACTCTATGGAAGTTCCTGGTACATAGTAGGGTCTCAACCAGTATCTGTTGGATAGGCTGGGTGGGCAGTATCAAGGGGTCCAGAAAAGGAGAGGCTTCCTAAAGGCAGGCCGGGGGGTCACCAGAGAGACAGACTGGGGGGCGGGGCAGACACAGGAATGGGGCTGCTGAGAAGGACGGGAGCTGGAGAGGCGCCAGGTCTCCTCTGCTCGGGGCTGGCCAGGGGTCCGTTTGGGAGGCATCGCAGCTCAGAGCAATGAATCTGCCTCTCAGGGTTTTCAGTGATTCAGACCCTCAGCTGTGCCCCTGGTTCCCCGCTACTCCAAGCCCTCCCATGGCTCCCATTCCTGCCCCCTACATGGGTCTGAGGCCCTGCGGTCAGCCAGGGCCCTGTGGCGGCTAGAGCAGCAGGCGGGGTGCAGGGCCGCAAGGGGAGGCTGGGCAGGGGCCCCGGCACCGGGAGGTGCGGGGTAAGGAAGGGCCCAGGCCGGGCAGCGGAGAGTCACTGGCGGCCGGCGCTCAGCGGCTCCAGCCGCAGCCAGAGCCCGCCCTCGGCGCGCAGGATCAGCTCGGGCTTCCTGCGCGGCTCGGTGTGGTCAGGCAGGACGCGGAAGCGCAGCAGCGTGAGCGCCAGCGCCGCTTTCATCTCGGCCATGGCGAACGCCTGCCCGATGCAGTTCCTGCGGGCGGGAGGGAGTGCGGGTCAGACTTCGCCTGGGGCCCCAATATCCGCATGAGGAGTTAAAGAAGGGGACTGCCCTGGCTGGTGGCACAGTGGATAAGGCACCAGCCTGCGAACCCAAATGTTCCTGGTTCGATTCCCAGCCAGGGAACATAACCAGGTTGCAAGCCAGGTCTCCAGCCAGGTCCATAGCTGGAGGGAGGTGAAAGGCAACCATACATGGATATCTCGCTCCCTCTCTGCCTCTCTCCCTTCCCTCTTTGTAAAAATAATAAATACAATATTTAATAAATAAATAAAAAAGAAGGGGGCTAACCCTGCTTGGAAACCCCATGAGGGCTGGCAATATCCCCTGAGCCCCAACACGCGTACTCCATCCCCAACTGAGACACCCACTGGCCTCACCTGGGCCCCACTGAGAAAGGAATAAATGCCAGAGGTGACCTCTTCTGGGGTGTTTCTGGGTCAAAGCGGAAGGGGTTGTATACCTGCAGGTGAAGAGAGGCAGGCCTGCTGGATGGTGTTTCTCAGAACACACAGACACCCCCAGAAATGGCAGGTGGATGCAATGGAGGGGGTGTCCGATTTCCAGGTCAGGATCCCGCCCCATCCCTGGATCCCAGGATGGAAAGGGGGGAGGGGCAGCACCTCAGGGTCGGGCCAGACTGATGGGTTGTGATGAATCCCAAAGATGCTGATCACACAGATGTTTCCTATTAGGGAGGATGGAGCAGTCAGGACGAGGTCCTAGCTGATGGGACTACCGCCCTCCTTCCCCTGCCATTGCCAGCACCTTTCGGGATGACTCGGCCATCAGGGAGCACAGTGTCCTGGGTACAGCAGCGGGAGATGACAGTGACTGGAGGGTGCAAGCGCAGACTCTCCTTGATGCACATGGTCAGGAAGGGCAAGAGGGCCAGGTCGTCCCTAAGGAACACCCCAACCTTATGCAAGGAGCAAAAACTGCCCAGCCCTCCTGCCCTAGGGGGTCCTCTTCCCACCTCATTCTGACCCTCCCTCCTACAACAAAATTCATTCGAGGTGAACCAAGACTTTAAGCATTAGAAGATCAATTGCAAAAATCACTTGAAGAAAATGTAGGCTAGTATTTTTAGAACCATTTCTAAGTAAAACACAATCATCACAGAATAGTTTTAAAAGCATTAATACTGTTGCATAAAAAGCTTTCTAAAGTTTATAATTATATGTATATATAATCTATATATATATACCTAATATGTTATATATAATCTATATAATATATATTCTTTTATAATTGACTTAGAAATTTATTTGAATAAATAAGATCCTCTACATACTCTAAGTTGGAATGACCTAATGTAAAAGTGCCAATTCTATCTAAATTAATCAATATATTTAATGCAATCCAATAAAAATCTGTGTGTATTGTATTTGTGCATGTCTGTGTGTGTGTGTGTGTGTGTGTGTGTTTGGAGCTCGGTTATGTTATTCAATTTGAAAGAATTAAAGTTCATTAAGAGCTAGGTCAATTTATAAATAAAAGATCAAAGAAAAAGAACTCAATTTACCAAATGTTAAAACTCATCACAAAAAAGCAGTAATTTAAAAAACAAAAGCAGTGTGACATTGTTGTAAGAACAGGAAAACAGACCCATGGAACAGGGTAGAGAGTTTGGAGACTTTGCGTGAATAGGTGAAATTTGAACATCTGGTAAAGGAGGCCCCACAACCCCCTGGGCGATGGATGGATAGTTTGGTAGAGGATGATCAGAAAACTGATGATGTGGAAACAAAAAGAACTAGATCCTATCGACTCCCTATGCACGGTGATGAGTGTGTGTTAACTAACCTCATTGTACTCGTTGTGCAATATATGTGTATATCAAACCATCACCTTTAACCTACACAACATTATATATGCATTATAGCTCAATGAAACGGAGAAAAATAGAGATGAGTGCTTATAGTAATTTTAAAACATTTTGTATTGTACTATCTGAGTTTTTGCCAAGCGTGCAATGTTTTGAAGTTGGGAGAAAAACATTTCTCCACCTTGCACCACTGCTGTGCTGGACAAAGCTTTGAGGTGAACACTAGCTATCTCCAAAGTGTCGGTCCAGTCTAACATCTCCCTCCCATCCTTCAGCACTTGGCCCGGCATCTGGCCGCTGAGCCCCAGGCCCCAGCTCATCCCCTCCACTTTGCCCCTGTACTCGCAGGGAGACATTTCTCATGCCCATCTGACCTGCCTCTCCCCTGATCAAACATCTCTCATGGCTCCCCATTGCCCCATGTTAGTCATGGCTCTCCCTTCAAGGAAGAGTCTGCTGGGCAACTACAAGGAGAACAACTGGCTGACAGCCTCCAGCTATGGGGTCTGTGGGTGCAGATGCAGCATTCACGACAGGGCCACACTTAGCTGGGCAGCCCCCAGCCACTGACTGAGCACATGGCCCCTATTGCCTGGTTACTTGCACCCAATGTGAGACCCTAATGGCAGCATCCCTGCCCGCTTTTACCTTTTCTCCAACACCAGCTTCCCAAGGGCACTGAAGTGACACCCTTGGAAACTCCTAACATGGTTTCCAAAGCATTCCAGCAGGGGCTTCCAGGACCAGTTCAGCCTCATTGGGAGCCCCTCTCATTCTTCACACTGTAAATGTCACGAGGACCCTTTGCTTCCTCCCAAACATGCCAGGCTCATTCCTGCATGCTTCTGTCCTGGCCTTTGCACAAGCTACCCCTGGTCAGGAGCACTAGTCACTCAATGCAGTGAATCGTATTTGCTGTTTCACTACCCAGTGTCACCTCCTTTCCTCTCAGGCCCGGCCTTGCCCAGGGAGGACTCACTTGGGACTGGATGCTGAGCTGGGAAAGGGCAGTTGTGGGTGTGTTTAGTGAATGAAAAGATGGATTTTTTTTACCCCCCAAGGACTTCTTGGGAATCCCTGTAATAGACTGTTAGGTGGGAATTAGAGAAAAGAGCAAAAATCGAGGGAAGTGGGAGTCTTTGGGGGGAAATTGCAACATCAGGCAGAAATGCAAGGGAAGGGAGGAGAAGTTCATTTACTGGACATATGCCAGGTGGCCTCTCTTCTATACATGCTGTCACAATTTTCCAAGCAGCACTGTGGGCATGAGATTCACACACACACACACACACACACACACACACCATTTTCAGAGGAGAAAAGTGGCATTCAGAAAAGAAAATGGAGTTTATTAAGTCACAGAGCAAGTTAGGGGGCAACAAATGGGGACACATAGATGTTCCTGTCCCCAAAGCTGGCAAACTTACCCCTGCTACCCAGGCTGGGTAGCAGGCCCTGCGTATGGGCTCTGCTTCCATTCCCACTGGTGGGATGACAGAATGATAGAATGGCAGAATCAACAGCAACCAAGATCTCCTCTCTTCCCCACTTCGGAGCAGAGGCGATGAGGGGGGCTCAGGAGGAGTCATGAGACCCTGCACTCACCACTCAATCTCTTTAGGCTCCCGGTCCCCCAGCAGCTGTTGCACCTCCTGCCGGCAGCGCTCCTGGTACTCAGGGTGTCTTGCGAGGTTGTACAGGGTCCAGGAGAGGCCACTGGCTGTGGTGTCATGGCCTGAGAGGCAGTCAGACAGGCTTGGGTATCAGGGCTGCTTCAGCACCAGAGGGTGGGCACGCCCTTTTGTGAAGGCCCTCAGGAGAGTGGAGAGGATGGGGTGGTCCAGGGCCACCTGCCAAGTCCCTGAGATGGAGAGGCCCACCCCACTGTGGTCCCACACAGCAACCCTTACCCTCAAACATGAAGGTGTCAGCCTCAGCTCGGATGTCCTCATCTGAGAGTCTCTTCCCCTCTTCATCCTGGAGAAAGGGCAAGATGCCTCAGACCACGCCAGCTCTCGGGGTGACCGTGTCTAACCTGAAACAGGCCCTGAAGCTCCATCATCCAAGCAGGATCCTTCCTGCCGCAGTCCCAGAGCTCACCACACAGGCTTCCCTCCTGCCACCTGTTTATTCCTTCCAGACAGCCTTCCACGCAGGCGTGTCTACGGCCTGTCTCAGGCCCATTCCTCCCTTCCTCAAGCACCCTCCATGGCTCCTCAGTGCCCTCTGCTTCAAGTCCAAGTTCTTCCATCTGACATTTGAAATCAACGTTCATTCTGCCTTTTGAAAAGCCCACCTTGGCCAGCAGGAGCACATCGATGAAGTCCAAAGTCTTGGTCTTAGCCTTGGCTTTGAGGAAGTCGTGGGAACCCTGACTAATGAGGGTGCGACGCCGCTCCCGGATGACAGCGTCTGTGAAGTTGTGCACCAGCTTGCAAGCCCTGCGGAAGCGCCGCCCATCAGGGGTGAGGTTGTACAGCAAATCCATGTTCAAGAATACCTGCTGGGTCCGTTTGATCACGAGGGCACTGAGCTCCAAAATGGCCGCAATATATTCGCTGGGATTCCTGCAGAAAGGGACAGAAAAAGCAGCTCCTTAATGCACATGAAATCCTGGGAGGCCTTAGACCACGTTCAATCCAGAAAAGGATGCTCTCCAAACATGCTTCCATCCCTCCGAGCCGCCTCATGTCCTAGAGCCCAGGACGAAGCTTAGGAATCATGCTCCCCTCCTCGCTCCCCTGTGCGATATCTGGCCCTGACCATCCCTCCTTGGTTTCTCTCAGATATGCCCCACTTTCTCCACCAAGCTCAGGCCTGCTCTTCACAGTCTCTTTGCATTCCTGCATCTACACAATAATTGACCATCTCTAGACTCTAAACGCTAAGCTCAGCTTTGGCCACAACCCTCATCTGCTCAAGCTCCTGCCATGGATCCCTGAAAAACTCAGGATAAAGTTCATACCTCTTTGCTTGGCTTTTAAATGTCGTTAAGATCCAACCCTGCCAAGCCCTCCAACTTCATTTTTAAGATGTCTCTTCACAGGTACACACATTCTGCTCATTCTAGCCTCCTATCCCTTATCAAATATTTCTACCTACCTGGAAGGATCACTCTTTCTCTTTACCCTTTCTTGTCCTTCAATGGTCATCTCTGACCCACCTCCTCCTGGAAGGCCCTTGCGATTGCCCTGGTCAGTCCTCCCTTTACCTACTCTCTTGAATCTATAGGTCAGGTTTCCCAGCTCTGGGCAGAGACTCACTTCTGACAATTGCTGTCAAAACTGAAGACACATTTCTGCAGACTGTCCAGGGTCATAAGACTGATGTGTTCAAACATGTCCAGACGGGTGCTGCCTCCTGAGGCCAGGCGCTGCCACTTGGCCTGGATAGAGAAAGGGATGGAGCTCGGCCTTCTCTGAGACCTTACCCCAGTTCAACCACCTGGGTGGATTCCCCCAGATTCTACCTCTCGGTGCTCTGCCCCAGGCACCCATCCCCAGGGAGGACTAGGCTTGAATGGGAATGGAATATGTTACTCTTAAGACATGAAGACTCCATTGCTGGGAGTCAGGAGACCTGGGTCCAAGGCCATTGGCCTCCTCTGGGTTTTATCTTCATAATTTCAGTAAAATTAAAATGACCTGTTTTGGTGTCAGACAGATCAGTTAAAAGTTCCTAATCTGCTCACTTACTAGCTATGTGAACTCAGGCAAGCTCCCTAACCTCTCTGACCTTCTGCTCCATCATCTATAAAAAGGCAATGATAATAATAATAATCTCTACCTTAACGGTTGTTAAAATTAAGTTATACAACATATGCCATAAAATTAGCGCATCATTTTTTAGAATACAGTAAATGCTAAGTGACTGTTAGCTATCATCATCATCTTCATCATTATCATAGTGGTAGGTGACTGCAAAAATGTTTCCATTTTTTTTGTCCCTCCTTGTATCCTCATCATTTGCAATGAGATGTTGCAGTTCTTCCATTAGGAGGTAGAATCTGTTTATCCACCTCTTAAATCTGAGCTGGATGTGGGACATGCTTCCGCCAATAGAAGGTGGAAATGATATTGTGCTGATTCTGAAATTGATCTTCAAGGTATACTATGTGTTTCTGCTCATTCTCTTGCCATGTAGTCTCCAACATGCAAGAGTACCCAGGCTAGCCTACTGGAAAAGAAAAGGCAAATGCAGGAGCCCAGTTGTATGATCAGGCCATCCTAGACCAGCCAACGGCTGGTGAAGACTTAAACATGTGACAGAGCTGAGCCCGGATCAGCAGAGCTGTCTACCAGTCCCACCATGACCCCAGACACTGTGTGATTCTAGCCAAGACAAGAATTACTCTTATTATAAATCAGCTCATGAGAATAACAAATACTGATTTTTGTAAGTCCATGAGTTTTAGGGTGGCATATTATGCAGAAAAGGCTACTTATTCAATATTTATCATTATCTTGAATTTAGAGGGGTTCAGGGAGAAGACTAGACACTGAAGCCTTCTGAGCACTAGTGCCAGGAACATGATTCCATTACACCATTTTGACCACCCTTTAGAAAGGATTATTATCTCAGTTTTACAGATGAGGAAGGCAGGCCTGAGAGGGCAAGCCAATGGCCCCAAAGCCATCCAACAGAGCAGAACTCCAGGCCATGTGTCTGAGGCTACTCCCCCTTTCCCAAGGCTGTAGCTGGGACCCTGAGTTCAAGAGACTCACATGCATGATGTCTGCACTCTTGTTGAAAATCTTCATATAGGGCTTCAAGATTTCAAAGTGGAAGGCAGGTGTCAGGAGACGACGATGCTTGCTCCACTTGTCACCAGCGCTCAGCAGAAGCCCATCCCCTAGCAGAGGCAGCCACAGGGAGTGGGCAAGGGCAGCACCTTCCCCTGGCCCCCCAAGGGTGTCCCAACCCCCATCACCCCCAGTTACTCACCCAACCAAGGCCTCAGAAATCTGTAGAACACCATATCCTTGGGTGCAACAGTGGCTGACATGAATGAGGACCATCAGGGACCATGCAGAGGGTGAGGAGAGGGACTGTTGGAGGGGGAAGGAGAAGCCCAGTGTTCCCCCTCCAAGCCCAGCATAGTAAAAATGGGACAAAGGAGAGGAAACAGTGAGGAAGGGGGAGGCAAGGGAGGAACAGACCTAGCCACAACACAGAGCAGGGCAAAGGCACAGCCCAAAGACATACCCCTACATGCTTAGACGTACTCTAACATGGTATGACATGCCCAGCATGCCTTGACATGGCTACTACATGATCCAACATGTTCTATACACCCGAACACAGCCCAGCACTCTACAAAATGCCTCTACAGGGACCTCAGACACCTCTTCTGCCCCAGCACTCTGACATCTCCAGGGATATCAAACATGCCCCAACATGTGTTAATATGTCTTGATATGGTTCCAACATGCATGCCCCATCCTGACATAACACAGCACGCTCTGACATGGGCCCAAAGACAATCTGACATGACCGCAGTGTGTCCCACGAACAGGACTTAAATACGGTCCCATTAATGTCCCAGATATGACTCAGGTGTGACCCAGACTTTCTCAGTATTCTCCTCCACAGTATTCTCAGCATTAAGTGCTTAGCTCAGAGGCTCCTCTGTCCTTAAAGAGGCCAGAGGGAGAGGATGCTGCCCCTCCCAGATACTGAGCTTCACTCACATTGAAGAGCTGCCACTGTTCCTTCTAGACCAGCCCCCCAGGGCCAACCAGACACAGTTAACCAACCTGGAGTCTTGTGGACCTACCCCCACAAAAATCTGGCCATCTGTCTTCCTGTCCCATATCACCTAGCGTAGGGTCTCTCCCATCAAGGGCAGTTAGGGAGGGCAGCTGAGACCATACAGAACTAAGATGGAAGCGTCCACATGATCTGTGGCCTTGAGGAGTCATTACGTCTCTCTAAGTCTCCGTTTTCTCACCCAGGAAATGAATGCCCACCTAGCGAGGATGCTGGTGGATGGATATCTGGGATTGGCCTGCCCAGCATCCATCCCTCCTCCACTCTTAGTCCAAATAGTTAAGAAGGTGGCCATGCCAGCCCATCCTCTACTCCAGAGCTAAGCATATGACCCTGAGCCTGGGCAATCAAATTACACTGATCAAGTGAGGTACTGGTTCCTGTAACCCAGGCCAGCCCAGTTAGGAATCCTGCGATTTTCCTGGGCCTGTGGGGAATGAGCCCCCCTTCCATGACCTTTGAACTCAGGGACTCATCTCCACCATATGAGAGGGAAGCTGGCACAGAGACACACAGGACTCTGTGATGAAGACCCATTTCCAAAGACGCCATTTGAAGGCCTGGATCCAGGCTCGCCTGAGGAGAGTCCTCCCTGAGCTTTTCAGTCAACGGACCCCCTTTCTTTACTCAGACCAATAGTGTTAAGGTTTCACCACACAAAACTAAAAGAGACTTCGGCAACTGGAGAGAGCCAGGGACATTTCCAGAGCTACCCACCAAGTTAGAGTCCCAGTATGGTCTCTGTCACTGTGGCCCATCCCCCTGCTCAACCTGGTCTGCCTAGGGGTGGGAAGGGCTGGGAGCAGAAGCAAGGAGAGGCTGGGGCTGGGGGCTTCTGGGAGAGATACCTGAGGCCTGGAGCAGGGGGGCAACGAACTTAGGGTGGACAAGCCGCAGGACAGGGTGGAAGGGCCCCACCCACCAGAGGTGGACGTCCCGGAAGTGGTAGGCCATTTTCTGTAACAGCTGCAAGCTCTCCTCGTCGGCCTTCATCTGGGAATGAGAGGGGCTGAAGCAAGGCCTGGGAGGAGCTGCAACTGCCCACTGTACCCCCTGCCCACCACACCCCACTAACCCCCTTACTTAACTCTGCCTGGATTATTGGTCCCCACCTGTCTTCATCTCACTATATCAGCTTCTCTCTGTTGGTCTCTGCTTTTCTTTTCTTGTGTCTATCTCCCTATATGCCTCCCCATCCCTTCACTCTTTTCATCTCTCTGTTTCTTTGGGAAATAGATAGATGGGTAGGTAGTTGGATAGTAGATAGATAGATAGACAATGGATGGATAGACAGGAAGCGATTACTCAAAGGCCTGGAGATGAGAGAAGCAGCACTTGGATGAGAGCAGCAGGAAGGAGTTCAGTGCAGCTGGAGTGAAATGGGTGCGTGGCAGAGAAAGGCCAAGAGGAGAGCAGATGAAGCAGGGAACCAAGATTGGGTGGGGGAAGGAGATTGATTCTGAAGGTGATGGGGAGCCATAGAGGGCATGAAAATAAAGAGACACGTACAGGAAGTTGGAGAGATGGACAGAGAAATGAGGACAGATAAAGAGAGAAATAGGAAAAAAAAGTGAGAGAGAGACAGGAGAACACACAGGGACAGGTAAACAGAGGGAGTAAAAGAAATAAGTACATACACAGGGCACATACATCTGTCTCCTGCTTGTATGTATGTACCTATCTGTTATCTATCAATCTATCAATCCTCTATCTATATCAACCTACCTGTGTATTCATCTAGCATCTCATCTCTCCATCCATGGTCTATCTATCCATCTACCCATAATCTGTCTATCTATTCACCCATCTATCATTTATCCATCCATCATCTACTCATCTGTATAACTGTCTATCCATCATCTTTTTTACTATTATCTATCTACATATCATCTATCCATCCATTGTCTCTCACAGTACCTCCTGTCTATCTCTCTCTCCCAAAGCTCTGGACACTCCCATTAATTGTACCATTTACAAATAAGAAACTAAAGTCACGTCTCCCAAAAGAGGAAGAAGAATGAATCACCTCCTGGTGGGGCATCCTCTCCAGTTCCTCAGGATGCCCCGTCAGAGCAGTCTGATAAACACCCCAGGTGCTCCAGGCAGGTGCGCATAAATTGTTTTCACTTTGTGACCTGCTCCCCGATCTCCAAGAACCCCAAAGCACTTTATGAGATCGCCGCAGAGAGGAAGAACAATTCTGCTGGGGTCATGCAGCAAAAGGGACTAGGGGAGGGAAGAATACTCAAGACCATGCTCCATGCCCAAACCCTTGGAGAAGGAGTCAGAGAGCTGCGGCAAGTTTCTAACACTCCCTCTGCCTCCAGGGCTGAGATCATTCCAAAACCCAGAATCTCAGCCAGCCTTCAGGACGAACCTGGGACCTCCTGTTCTGTGATTATCTGGCCAGTGGGGAGAGAGGAGAGGAGCTGGTCACTCATCACTTTGGCCTTGGATGATCAAGGGAGGTGATTGCAGGTTCACCCAAGCCTAAAAAATAGCCTCCACCATGACATCAAACATTTATTAAGTGCCTACAGTATATCATCCCCTGGTATGGACACTACAGATATTGTGTCTCCCTCCAAGCGCCACTATCTAATGGGAGAGACAACTAGTAAACAAATAATTGGATAATTAACCGTTTAAGTGTGAGCAAGGCCAAGTCAGAGGTCAGGGTCTAGGAGTCAAGAATAATTTCTAGGAAGAAGTTACATTTGAAGGCCTGGCTGGTGACACAATGGATAAGGCGCTGGCCTATGAACCCAAAGGTCACTGGTTCGATTCCCAGCCAGGGCACATAGGCAGGTTGCAAGCCAGGTCTCCCGCCAGGTCCATAACTGGAGGCAGGTGAAAGGCAATCATACATTGATGTCTCTCTCCCTCTCTGCCTCCCTCGATTCCCCTCTCTCTGAAAAATAATAAATAAAATCTTTTAAAAAATAGAAACTACATTTGAGCTGAAAATGGGAGGGAGGATAAGAAGGAATTGATCAAGAATTGACACGAAGAAAAGTGTTTCCTGTCAGTCTTGGGGACAGGAACGCAGGAGTGCAGCAAAGAGCCAGAAGCAAGAAAAGTTCATTAGAGAAAAGTGAGGAAAGAGTTTATTCTAGAAATCAGCCTGGAGCTGACTATAGGAATCAGCCCACCCCAAAGGTGTGGGGTTGTGCTTTTATGCTGAAAAACTGAACTGGTTACTATAGTTACAGGGCCCTGGTCAGCACAGTCACAGAGTGCAATGGAGTACAGATGCATTGGTCATCATCACAGAGTTCTGGTAGGGGTGGTGCCTCTGAGTTCTATTGGCCCTTCTTGGTCTAGTAGTTAACCCCTGATTGCTGGGGTTGTTGGAGAGTCCCTAGAAACCATATAGGATGCACGTAGCTACTTTGTTTTCAATTTCTGGTCTCCAAGAGAGAGAACAGATTGTTGGTGCTTTCTGCATTGTTTGCTTCATCTGGCCCGGTTGCAGCACAGCCTGATTGCTGTGTATCTAATATCCAGGCTCCCACACTTACAGTCAATAGATCAGTATGAGCCAAGGTCTTAGGGTTGGGAGAGCTTGGCTCATGGAGGAGGAAAAGCAAGAACTAAAACAGGAGCTTGGAATGTCCTGGGTGTAGGGTGGGACGGCAAGCACAGGCAACGTTTAGTCTCTATCTTCAGAGTGATGGCCAACCATCAAACAGTCTTTAGCGAAGAAGAAGCATGACCTGCACTAAATTTCAAAAAAATATCTTTAAGGCTGAAGAGAAAGAGCATAACAGAAGAGCAGAAATGAGGGAACCAGAGAGGGAGCTGGGAGAGGCTTCCAGAGAAAGATGATGGTAGGTGGGGCCAGGGGTGGCGGGAGGCTGCAGGGAGGGGACAGACTGAGGAGAGATTGGGAAGGCAGCACAGCCAGATGTGATGAAGGACCAGATGTCCAGGTGAGGGGCCAGAAGATCCTCAAGTATGGCATGTGTGCTATTGGAAGAATGAACTGGATGGAGGACAGGCAGGGCTGGGGATGTAGCCATGCTTCCAGATTTTGTCTTGGTGGAATGAGGTACTTATGAGATTCCCCATGTGAGGAGGGGAGGAAGGGGCTGGACTCATGGCCTCAATCCCAAGGGTGAATGTGAACTTGGAATTCACTTATGCAGGGGACTCATGGCCTACTCAGGAGTTGGAGCCCTGGGTAGGGAGGTGGCCTTGGGAGAGAGAGAAGAGGGGTTAGGACTCTGGGGGATCCCAGCATGGAAAGGTGGGGTGAAAAAGGAGCCAAGACTGAGGAGTCACAAAGTGGTAGAAAAAGACTAGGGTAGGGACTGGTACTGAAACCAAGAAAACAAGGGGGTTCCAAGATGGCAGAGGCCAGCAAGGTCAGAGCTGCTTGGAGGTGGGACTTAGGAACCTGAAGTTCACATTCTTCTCACAAGAGCATGATGGGAGTGGGTCAGGCGAGTGCAGGCGAAGATTGCATGGGGTAAATGGAGACAACGAGAGAAGACAAGTCTACGTCCAGGAGGAGAGAGCAGGTGGGAGGTTTTGTGCAGATAGGGGTGCGCTGGAAGTGGGCAGATGGGGATTTAGCTGTCATCCTTCTGTCCTGTTTCATGACCTCCTCTAGCATCATCATGGAGAACAGATCAGAAGACGTGGTGATTGAGCGCAAACAGGCAAAGCTTTTCTCCAAAGGGCCATGAAGGAAAGCTCAAGTGGCAAGAGACTTCAGCCCATGTGCAAAAGGTGGAATTCATGCTAAATGTATCCAAGGAAGTGGGGTCAGAAGGAAGCTGTTGGTCTGGGACAGAGAAGGGATTGGACACCCTGGCAGGGTATAAGATGGAAGAAGAAAAAGAAGAAGAGGAGGAGGAGGAGGGAGGAGGGGAAGTGGGAGGGGGGAGTGGTTGGGGGAAAGAAGGAGAAGGAGAAGGAGAAAGAAGCTGGAAGGAAGAGGCGCTTCTGGTCAAAGGGTGCACTACTCAGATCAGTCATTTTGGAGGCAGTGCCTTCACAGGTAACAACAAAGTCCAAAGTGCGATTATGGCAAGAGGGGGAGGATGCAGCATGAACAAAGGGCCTCTGGGGATAAGGTCAGGAATGTGGGATGAGCAAGAGTTCCCTCCCAGGAAGTTTGTCCTCGAATGCAGCGGCCAGAGTGATTTCTTCTGAAAGGTGAAGTGGTCAGCTTTGATCTAAGTTGTGCAATGGGGCCCACTGATAAATCCAGGGATGGGTAGAAGGTGAGAAAAGAGTAGAGCCCGAGGAAAGGGAGGACAGACTGCCCACACCTTGGCTCAGGCCCACTGTGCCCTCATGGGAGAAGGGATGGCGGAGGTCAGTTAATTCCTCTGGAGAAGCAGTGACCCAGAGAGGGCAGACACTGGCCTGAGGCCCACAGCGATGTGCCAGGCAGGGAGCGGACCTCAAGGAGGCCTCCAGCTCAGCAGTGGGGCTGTGGAGACACCAGGAGACCTGGCTCTGTGCAATGTACACTGAGAATCCCTCAGCGGTGCACTGATGGAGAAAGATAGCAAGAACAGGAGTCAATGCAGGCCTGGGGTGAAGAAAGATAAAAACAAGAAAGGTTTGGGGCCTGAAGTACAGAGGAGAGGAAGGAACCTAGTGGGGAATGGATTGAGGAAAGAGGGCTCCCTCACTTCTCTGGTGCCCTGGACCCCAGCCCAACCCCTGATCCCCACTCCCAACCCCATGGGGAGTCCGTCCACCTGATACCTAAGACCCATTTTGCTGCCCACACTCACCAGGCCCAGGTGACCCCAAAACCAGTTTGGCTTCAGGGGCTGCGAGAAACATCGGAGCCGGCGACAGTTGTCATAGAAGGTGTAGGCCCAGGCCAGGACACGGGCCAGGAGCCAGGAGGCCCCCAGCAGCAGCAGGAGTAGCCACGGGGAGGCTGCCAGTGGCCCCAGTCCCAGCCAGGACAGGCTCAGCAGCGGCATCCTGCAGGGCAGACAGAGGGGGAGCTCCTAAGGCCAAGGGCAGGGGCAGTAACAGAGCTCAGAGGCAGAGACCAGCTCACAGACAGGAGAGGGTCGGGGGTGTGAGGGACCTGGATACACAGAGGGGCAGGTGAGTGCTGGGGACAAGACAGGGAGGGCTTGGAGATGGGCAAATGGGGGCTCAGGAGGGAAGGGAGGCCCAGGGAAATACAGAGGAAAGAGAGGAAGAAAGACAGAATGAGGGAGAGAGACAGAGAGACAGAAGGAAGGAAGAGGGAGAAGAAAAAGACTACTAAAGAACCGCCGAAATGAATCAGCCTTTGGAAGGTGGCCAAGGGCTCCTGTTGCAAGAAGACCACACACACACACACACACACACACACACACACACGGCTAGCTTGTTCCCTGGAGCCACCACTGCCTTGACCAGCATCCCTCCCCACCCTTAGCCTAGCACCTCTGTCTGGAGCACCCAGTCCCTTGCCTTCCTCCGGGAAAGTTGCTGGCTGACCTGTGAACTCAGGGAGGCTGGGCTTTTGCTTAGCTGAGTCAGCCAATCCCTGCACACCAGGCTGCTTCCTCCCAGATGGCAGTCACCCAAGACAGCAAGCCAGAGCCAGTTGGGTCTGGAGAGGAACCAGATCGGTGCCACAGGGGGCGGGTGCTGGATCCTCGGAACTCAGTACCTCCCATGTGGGGTGGAGGAGCAGGTTGGGGTTTAGGCAAATGTGGCTATGGGCCCCCAAGTTTACTTCCTCCTCTCCCCTTCCAAGGCTAGGGTTTGGCAGGTAAAAGCTTGAACTTAATTGAGGGGCCTTACCCAAACATCTCTGGGGCACCTCCAGGCCACACGGTTCTGTCTCTAGGCAGCCCAGGGTCTGAGCTACCTGCTGTGAACAGAACAAAGAGATCAGCCTGGCTGGGAGCTTGTCCATCAGATTCAGAGGTGGAAGAGTCCATTGGAAAGAGGGCACCTGGAGGCAGGTGGGTGGGTCTATGGGGCCATGAGGAGAGGGTGCAGATTGGGGAGTTCTGCCTGACCCCCTGTGCTGACTGTCTGACCCCTTCTGGGCTTAGTCTTCCCATCTGGGATGAGAGTCTGCAAGGGGTCCCCTGTTGTCCAGTTTGTTCCCAAATTTCCCTGTGAGAGGGTATCAGCCTCAATAAGGTCTTCCCGTGGTCAGGCTTCAAAATGAGCATGAATTTGAGGAATAGAGCTAAGTGGAAAGATTGGGGCAGGCTTTCCTCCCACAGCTAGTAGAATGCTAAGGAAGTGCCCAAATCAGCTCCTTGCCACCTCATTCCTTCCAGTCCCAAGTGATCCAGCTGCAGGTGGCCATTCCTGCAGCCCTCAGCAGGTCCAGGCACCCTGCCCTAGATCCTTCCCTCCTCCTCTGGGTGGGGTCCACCTGCTGGCAGGTCCATCCAGACAAGGGCCAGGAGCAGGGGCAGGATGGATGAGAGGCAGCAGGGATGGCCAGAGGAGGAAAGAGGAGGAAAGAGAGGTTCAGAGAGGTGCAGGAATTTGTGCCAGCCACATAGCAAAGACATTCAAGATGACAGCACAGAAGAAAGTGAATACTGGCACATAGTAGGTGCTCATTAACTATTTAGGGAAGAAAGGGGCTTAGGAGCCATGAGCTGAAGAATTGTCTACTCAAAATGTGCTCCTCCGACCAGCAACCTGGATATCACCTGCAGCATCCTGGAAATGCAGAATCTCAGGCTCTAACCCAGACCCACCAACGTGACAACTGCAGAATTTTTGCCACTTTCCCCAATAAGAGGAGTTTAGTTCCCTTCTCCTTGAATCAGGACTGACCTGGGATGTTTCATCAATAGCATGTGGGGCCAATGATGGCCTTGAACACAACTTGCAGCTTATATTTAAACTTATATTTGCTCCTAGGACACAGCCCATGCTGTAAGGAAGCCCAGGCCATGTGTGAAGTCTTCACACATGTAAAACTCTGATCGGCAGCTCCGGTGATCTCCCTGCCAACAGCCGGTTATTAAGTGACAGCATGGGAAAGCCCCATCTGAACAGTGCAGCCCAGCGGAGCCTCCAAACGACCACTTGATGTGCAGATTGGTAAGAGAGAATAAAATGGTCATTGTTTTAAGCCACTAAGTTTGGGGGGTTCTTTGTTAGTTTGGGACCCCTTGCAGACTCTCATCCCAGTGCATTGATACACCTACTGCCTCTGTCTGTCAATCTATCTGTTTACTGGGTGATGACTGTTTACAAAAACTAGCCTGACTACCACCAAATCCACAGAGGGGGGGAAACTTGGGTGGTGTAGTGTGTCATAAAAAGAAGTCATTTGGCCCCTCTCCTTCCAAAGTGGTAGAATATATATTATATATTCTTTTTTTTGTCCTTTACTTGTTTTATTTTTTAATTTCTATTTTATCATTGTTATATTATATTCATCTCATCTTTCCCCCTCTGGTCTCCCCTTCCCCACCCTTCTTATCACAACCCCCACTGTCAACCCCACATGTTGTCCATGTCCATGGGTCATGTATGCTAGTTCCTTGACTAAACTATTCCCCTTAGTTGCTTCCTTCTCCCCCTCTCCTCTGCACATTGAAATTGTGTTCCTTGTATTCATGTCTCTGGTTCTGTTTTATTTGTGTGTTTGTTTGTTCACTAGTCTTCTGTATTAAGTGATAACATGCGGTATTTAATTTTTGTTCTCCAGCTTATTTCACTAAGCATGATACTTTCCAGTTCCATCCATACTATCGCAAATCGTAGGAGTTCTCTCTTTCTTTCTGCTGCATAGAACTCCATTGTGTAAATGCACCAAAGTTTTTTGATCCACTCATCCACTGACGGGCACTTAAGTTGTTCCCAGCACTTGGCTATTGTAAATAGTGCTGATATGAACATAGGGTTGCACAGGTTCTTCTGAATTGGTATTTTAGGATCCTTTGGGTATAATCTTAGCAGTGGAGTCACTGGGTCATAGGGCAGTTCTATTCTTAGTTTTTTGAGGAAATTTCATACTGTCTTTCATAGTGGCTGCACCAGTCTGCATTCCCACTAGCAGTGCACCAGGGTCCCCTTTTCTCCACATCCTCAATAGCACTTGTTTGTTGATTTGTTGATGATGACCATTCTGACTGGTGTGAGGTGGTATCTCATTGTGGTTTTAATTTGCATCTCTGATGGCTAGTGATGTTGGGCATTCTTTCATGTGCCTATAGGCCCTTTGTATGTCTTCCTTGGAGAAGTGTCTGTTCAGGTCCTTTTCCCATTTTATAATTGGGTTGTTTGTCTCCCTGGTGTTGAGTCATATTAGTTCCTTATGATGTTGGAGATCAAACCCTTGTCTGAGGTGTCATTGGCAAATATGTTTTCCCATATGGTTGGTTCCCTTTTTATTTTGTTGATGTTTTCTTTGGCTGAGCAGAAACTTTTCAGTTTAATGTAGTCCCATTTGTTTATTTGTTCCTTTATTTTCCTTACCTTGAATATTTCGGTGAAAATTTTGC
The DNA here is from genome assembly GCA_004026585.1 of Noctilio leporinus. Taxonomy (NCBI): domain Eukaryota; kingdom Metazoa; phylum Chordata; class Mammalia; order Chiroptera; family Noctilionidae; genus Noctilio; species Noctilio leporinus. Next base: position 52,537 of record PVIW01007035.1, on the reverse strand, counting down.
TGCATGGGATATCTGCAATATTTTTGTCTATGTTTTCCTCTAGGGTTTTTATGGTGGCATTGCTTATGTGTAAGTCTTTTATCCATCTTGAATTTATTCTGGTGTTTTGTGTAAGTTGGTGGTCTAGTTTCATTTTTTTGCATGTGCCTGTCCAGTTCTCCCAACACCACTTGTTGAAGAGGCTATTTGCTCCCCATTTTATATTCTTTCCCCCTTTGTCAAATATTAGTTCCTCATAGAGTCCTGTGTTTATTTCTGGGCTCTCTATTCTGTTCCATTGATCTGTTTGTCTGTTCTTGTGTCAGCACCAGACTGTTTTAATTACTATGGCTTTGTAATATAGCTTGATGTCTGGTATTGTGATTCTTCCTACTTTGTTCTTCTTTCTCAGGATTGCTGTGGCTATTCATGGTCATTTTTTTTTTTTTTTTTTTTTTTTTTTTTTTTTTTTTTTTTTTTTTTTTTTTTTTTTTTTTTTTTTTTTTTTTTTTTTTTTTTTTTTTTTTTTTTTTTTTTTTTTTTTTTTTTTTTTTTTTTTTTTTTTTTTTTTTTTTTTT
>PVIW01007035.1:0-51880 GCA_004026585.1 Noctilio leporinus | reverse complement strand
TATATGCTTCCATTTATTTGTATCTTCTTTAGTTTCTTTCTTCAGTTTTCTGTAGTTTTCTGAGTACAAGTCCTTTACTTCCTTGGTTAAGTTTATTCCCAAGTACTTTATTTTTTTTGTTGCTGTGGTAAATGAGATTTGTTTTCTAGCTTCTACCTCTGATGTTTCATTGTTGGTGTATAAAAATGCCTTCGATTTCTTGTTAGGGGTTGCTGGTCTGTTTGGCAAGGCCCGGCTAGCAGAAAGGGCTTTTGGCAAGGCCAGCCCTAGTGCCAGGTGGACCTGGAACGGACACTGTGTAGAGGGAGCCAGCCCAGTGTGTTTACCCCGTAGCCCATGAAGCATGAAAAGTAGAGTGTGCCGTGCCTTGCTCCCCATGTCTAGCTTAACTTCCTGGTTTCAGTTGAGCAGTTGCTAGTAATACCTGCATATAAGCTTAGTGTGATTAATAAACGGGACTCGCGGCTTGGGTGAGCCTCCCAACCCCAACTTTGCCTCTTCTCTCTTTCTTGCGTCCTCTGCTGTCCATACCAGATGAGTAACCCAGGGATGGCTGGTCCATCACAATTTCTGGATATTGACTTTGTATCCAGCTATTTTGCCAAATTCAGTTGTTAGGTGGAGTCATTTTATAGTAGAGCCTATAGGGTTTTCTATGTACACTATCATGTCATCTGCAAATAATGACAGTTTTACTTCCTCCTTTCCAATTTGAATGCCTTTGAATTCTTTTCCTTGTCTGATCACTATGGCTAAAACTTCCAAGACTATGTTGAATAGAAGTGGAGAGAGTGGACACCTTTGCCTTGTTCCTGATCTGAAGGGAAAGGCTTTCAGTTTTTGCCCATTGAGTATGATGTTAGCTTCAGGTTTCTCATATATGGCCTTTATTATGTGGAGGTATGAGCCCTCTATTCCCATCTTGCTAAGGGTTTTTATCATAAAAGAGTGCTGTACTTTATCAAATGCTTTTTCAGCATCTATTGATATGATCATATGGCTTTTGTCTTTCAGTTTGTTTATGTGGTGTATTACATTTATGGATTTGCTAATATTGAACCATTTTTGCATCCCTGGAATGAATTCCACTTGGTCATGGTGTATAACATTTTTAATATTTTGCTGAATCCAGTTTGCCAATATTTTGTTGAGAATTTTCACATCTATGTTCATCAGAGATATTGGCCTACAGTTTTCTTTCTTTGTTAGGTCTTTACCTGGTTTTGGGATTAGAATAATACCGGCCTCATAAAAAGAGTTAGGGAGTCTTCCCTCTTCTTGGATTTTTGGGAATAATTTGAGGAGGATAGGAATTAGTTCTTCCATAAATGTTTGATAAAATACACCTGTGTAGCCATCTAGTCCAGGGCTCTTGTGCGCTGGGAGTTTTTTTTTATTATTACTTCTTCAGTTTTACTAATTGTTATTGGTCTGTTCAGGCTTTCTGCTTCTTTTTTTTTTTTTTTAAGATTCTATTTATTATTTTTCAGAGAGAAGGGAAGGGAGAAAGGAAGAGATGGAGAGAAACATCAATGTATGGTTGCCTTTCACCTGCCTCCAGCTACAGACCTGACTGGAGACCTAGCTTGCAACCTAGTTATGTTGCCTTGGCTGGGAATTGAACCAACGATCTTTGGGTTCGCAGGCTGGCGCCTTATCTATTGTGCCACCAGCCAGAGCTTGCTGGTGGCCATTTTAATTATGATGTGTCTCGGAGTAGGCCTGTTCGGGTTCATCTTCATTGGGACCCTCTGTGCTTCCTGAACGTGAGTGACCCTTTTGCTCCTCATTTTAGGGAAGTTTTCTGTCATTACTTTTTCAAACAGGTTTTCTATCCCTTGCTTCTCTTCTCCTTCTGGTATCCCTAAGATATAGATGTTGTTGCATTTCATGTTGTCCTGCATCTCTCTTAAAAACCTCTTCATTCTTGTTCAATTTTTTGTTTTTTTGTTTTCATTTTGTTGCAATGTCTGGCTATTCTTCCCCCTGTTGTCCTCCAATTTGCTGATCTGGTCCTCTGCTTCATCTTACCTGCTTTGAATTCCTTCTATTGTATTCTTCATTTCCTCCTGGTTCTTGCTGATGATTTCTATGTCCTTTTTAATAATGCTGGTGTAATTTTCAGTAAGTTCCTTGTAGTTTCCCTGGACCTCTCTGTAGTTTTCTTTGAGCTCATTAGTTTTCTTATAATTATTTCTTTGCATTCCATGTCTGATAGCTTGCATGTTTTCATTTCCTTTCTCAGTCTGTCTGGTGGTCCCTCCTTTCCTTTTGGTGATGGGCTGTTCCTTTTTCTCCCCATTTTGGGTGTCTGTTGTTGCTTGTTTTTGTTTCTTAGATTAATCTGCTTTGACTCGCTGCCCTCATGGAGTGCCCTTCCGTGGTAGGAGATTTGTGGGGTTCAGTGATGCAGTCTCCTAGATTTTCTCAGCTTGTTGCTCTTGGGGTGCTCCTTATGTCATTAATTTGGGCTGTTTGGTTGTATTTTGGATTTGTTTTATGTGTTGCTCCTTTCACTCCAGTTGGCTGATTGAGAGAGACTCCTTCTATCACATCTCATACACTGTTATTGAGCTGCTGCACCAGTCCAGGCCAAATAATCACACCTTCAAAGATGTCTTACACCCTTAATCCCACTTTTGACTGCATATGAACCTAGCTAAATACCCACACCCTCAAAGGTAACCCCCGCCCAAATCACACCCTCAGCTGCAAATGAGCCAGTCTTAATAAGGATGTAGATATGATAAGACTATTATAAAAGGGAGAAAATGATTAAGTTGACTAAAGTATAGATAATTTTGAAGGGTGAAAAGGGGTAGCAAAGATAGTGGGGATGGGAGAGAGAAAGCCAACCAAACTGCTGGGCTGGGAGTATAGAGCAGTAGAATTTCCCTTTAAAAATTTTACACTTGCAACTTTATTATTTAAGACTCTATTCATTATTTTCAGAGAGAAGGGCAGGAGGGGGGGAGGAAGAAAGGGAGAGAAACATCAATGTATGGTTGCCTTTCACCTGCCTCCAGCTGGAGACCTGGCTTGCAATCTGGTTATGTGCCCTGACGGGAAAGAACCAGAGACCTTTGGGTTCACAGACCAGTGCCTGTCCATTGAGCCACCAGCCAGGGCTACATTTGCAACTTAAAAAAAAATTTTTTTAAAGATTTTGTTTATTATTTCCAGAGAGACAGAGGAAGGGAGAGAGGCAGAGAGGGAGAGAAACATCAACGTACAGTTGCCTTTCACTTGCCTCCAGCTGGGGACCTGGCTGGAAACCTGGCTTGCAACCTGGTTATGTGCCCTGGCTGGGGAATCAAACCAGTGACCTTTGGGTTTGCAGTATCCCTGTGCTACCAGCCAGGCTATTGCAACTTTTTAAACATCAAGCCCATGCAATACTTGGAGAAGTCAATGAACAAAGGGATTGTAAGAACATTCCCTTGATACACAGCCAGCACCAAGCAGGTGTTTGCCATCATTTCTCTTCTTTAATGACAGGATGAAGACATAGAAACCATCCATAAATGAGTCTTAGGTCCTCTGGTATACACATCATGGACATTACTAGGTGTGAAGGACTCCATTCCCTTGGCCCGTTGCAAGGAAGAGTATTTCCAGGAGCACTGGACTGGAGTCAGACGGCACAGGGGCGAAGCTCAGCTTTGCACTCTGCAGCTATGAACCCTGGGCAAGTGACTTGCCCTCTCTGCTCCTCACATTCCTTCTCAGTAAAAAAGGCATAATAAAAGGCCTACATGTGTATGTTAGTTTGGGTTCCCTAAAAGTAGACTGATACAAGGATTCAAGTGCAAATACTTCATCCTAAAGCAAAAATTCAGCTGAGAGTTATTCCTTTGGGAGGTAATCCCAGGAAATACCAGTAGAGCAGTGGAGAAGTGAGACAGAGAAGGAAAGGCGGCAGGGGAAAAGTGCTTTAGGAAGGAAGTTCCCACTGTGGACACCTGGGCTCACTCCCTCTGGGGAGCTCTGGGAGACAGCAGAACATGCATCCAACTATTTAGTCAGGGTTGCTTGCAAGCGCATTATTTCTCCTGCATGTCGTGCTTGCTGCAAGGCCAGTGGAGACATGATGTAGAAACTTACAGTCATTCAATGAGTGGGGTTCTTCCTGTCTCCTCAACACACCCCTACACACACACACACACACACACACACACACACACACACACACACACGGGCGCGAGCGATAAATGGAGACCAGGCTCCTTAGAGCCTGTCGACCCCCCAAACCGTCCAGCAGAGGGAGCGAGCCTCCCACATGCTCAAGAGGGAAAGGCCACCTCACAGCTGCCTGAGACAGCACCAGGTGCTACTTAAGAATCAGGCGCGGGTGGAACCGAGCCCTGGGCCCCAGGAACCCCAAGCCTCTTCTCCTGCCTCATTCATGTACCAAGACCGTAAGCGGAAAGTCAACGTGCATTCCAAGCATGATGATCCTATAAAATCCACAGAACTGAGGTGCAGAGAAGGGGCAGTTGTGTGCCAAAGCCACTGCAAGGAAGGGCCAGAGCCTGGGTTTGAACTCATATATGCCGCCTCCCAAGGTGGAGATATTTTGAAGGCGAATCACGGGTTTGCACCTAGACGTTCGCAGTGGGCGGGGTGTGTGGGGTTGAGGGAGGCTGGTGCAATGTTTGGGGAATGATGAGCGCTTTGGAGAACCCCCGTCAGGACCCGAGTATTGAAGAGGCAGTGTCAGCAAGAGCCAGAGGTTCATGCAGAGCCTGGGACTGCATGTTTTCGGCTCAGTGTTAGAAGTGGACTCAGACAGGGCTTTCCAACGGACGATCCAAGCACACGCCAGCCAAGGGCACCCCAGGATGACAGCCCAGCTTTGATTCATCTCCAACTCCTTCACCCCACACTATATCTGCTGATGTCCCTTCTAGGTGATGAGCCTTCTAGGCAAGGAGAGCCTAGGAACCCAAAGCGGGAGGAGGAAGCCCAAGAGATGGAGCAGAAAAGGACTCACTCAGAGACCCCTCTGAAATCACAATGATATCATTGTTGGACCTTGGGTAAGTCCTTTCACTCTGGGGGACTCAATTTCCACCTCAGTTAAATGAGATAATAGCAATACCTATGTCATAATACATAATAACAGCACCTGTGAGAATTAAATGGGAATAGTAAATGGGAGGGACATACAGGAAGCACTTAATTTTAAGTCTCTTTATTGTATTATTAACCTTGCAGACCCCCAGGGCTTGCTCCTTGATCCTTAAATCTCTCCTTCATGAAAAAACACACATGCACAAACACCTATCCTGGTATCTCACCCAGTCTTTGGGCTTTAAACACTATCTAAATGCTAAGGCTTCCCAAATGTATATCCTAGCACAGAACTCTCTTCCAAATTAGAGAGCAATCTATCCAACTGCCAGTTGATGCTCCAACTGCTCTTGACCCAAACTGACATGCTAACCCCCCAAAACGACTTACTTCATTCAGCATTCTCCATCGCAGCTTATGGCACTTCCTTCTTTCCAGGTGCCCTTTTCATGAACCACACATTCCATCCATTGGCAAACCTGTCACAACTACCTTCATAAAATGATCGTGCCTCATCAGAATCCAATCGCTCCTCTTCACTTTTATAGTCCCTAGTTTGGTTGCAGCCACTGTCATCTCTCACCTGGACTAATGTAGTCACCCCACCCCATCGTCCTAGTCCTATCCGTGCCCTCCACAGTCTCTATTCAACACAGCAGCCAAAGACTATAGGACAAATCTTGCCCCTCCTCTGCTCAGGACTCTCCATGGCTCCTTATTTCTCTCACAATAAAATCAGTGGTTTCTAAGGCCCTATGTAAGTTTACTTACTTATTTGCTTATTCATCACTTGTTATCTGCACCCCTTTCTAGAATGTCAACTGTGCAAGAGCTCAAACACTGCCTGGCTCATAGCAGCTGTTCGGTTTGTAGAATTAATATGGTTACTGTAGACACTATCATTGCATCACCATGTACCCCGCCATCTAGTTCCCTCAGCCAAAGATGCAGAAATCACCCTAACCTTCTCCCTCCCCTCAGCCATCACCCTTCCTGCCCCATCTGAACATCAGCCTCCTTCTTCCCTGGGTTTCCGGCCCCCCATACTCACTTCCAAGCCACCTCTCTGACAGCTCAGATCTGATTACTACATGGTCTGTCCCTGATCACACACCCCCTACAGCTCCCTATCACCCTCACTGTAAGACCTGGACTGTGACATGACTCACCATTTTTTGTGGTTGGCCCTTGCCCACCCTTCCTCCATTCTGCCCCATTCTCCAGATCCAGCCACCCTGGCCCCTTGTGAAGTTCTTCAAGCTCCTCCTCATCTCAAGACATTTGCAGATGTGCAGATGCTGTTCCTTCAGCCAAGAAAGTGCTTCTCTCCCTTGACACCACTCAAATGCTACTCCCACTTCTGTATCAGAGAAGCTGTCCCTGAGCCACCCCCACCAAATGTTATGTTCACGTAGTACAGCCACCGCTCCCTTGGAGCACTTGTCACAGGTTTAAGTGTATATATATATATATATATATATATATATATATATAATATATATAATTATTTGCTCAACATTTGTCTCCCCCATCCTCTTGAGGGCAGGAATGAGGCCCAGTGCCAGCAGACAATTAATATGCAGTCTGTTGATGAAATAAATGAATACACAAACTGTCCCAAAAAGTCTGAATTTATGTCCAAAGACAAATGGCTTTCCAGCCTCCTAGCTCACAGCTTCCCTCAGCTGCCTCCCAACTGTTCAGGGCCCCTCATTTCCTTGCTGGACTCTCAGTGTCAGGGTCTGATCATGGTAGAGGGTGGACGGTGGTGGGTGTCTGTGTCCCTTGCTTTTATTCTACAAAAATCAGAACATTTAGCAAAAGGCCTTTGAGTAAGGGAGGAAGGAAGGGGCTGGAGGAAGGGAGGGTCTGAGTTTTGAAAACAACAAAAGCAAACAGCCGGGGTTGTAGCCTGATGCCTGAGAGATTCACCTATCTGAGCTGGGGGCCTCAAGAAGGTAATGTGCAAGTTCAAGGCTTCGACCTCGGGCTCCACTTCCCAATTCCTGCATTTAGAAGCCTGCCAGAGTCAGCTTGGGGCCAGGCTTGAACCCAGGATGCCTTAGATGTCTGGTCTTAAGGTCTTAGAAGGCTCGGGGCCTGAAGACCAGAATCTGCAGAATGCTGGGGGCGGGGTCTGGGCCCAAGAGGTGTGGCCCCGCCTGGTCCTCAAACAAGAGGACAGGAAGGAGCACTCAGAGGGTGGGGCCTGGACCTCAATGGGCGCGGCCTGTACCTACCAGCCGCGCAAACCAGGACCCTAACCCTCCAGGAGCGGAGCCTTAACTTCGAGGGGCGTGGCCTACGGCCACAGAATTTGGGGGCGGGGCTTGGGCTCCAGGCTCCTCAGGAGCAGGTCTGCACTCAGGCCCGCGGAGGTAGAGGCTCCACATTGAGCCAGATGCCATTCTCCGTGCGCAGTATGAGCTCTGGCTTCCGCCGCACCTTGTGCGTTCGGTCCACGCTCAGGCGGAAGCGCAGCAGCGTCAGCGCCACTACCACGCGCATCTCGGCCATGGCGAAGCTCTGTCCGATGCAGTTCCTGGAGGAAGGACGACTTTGTGAGCGAAGTACTGCGGCCTGGGTAAATGACCTATCTCCCTGTCTGAGCCTCAGTTTCCTCAAGTGCAAAATGGGAGGATGCAAGAACCTTCGGGAGCATATGAGCCTAGAACTCAGGGCCTGGCACACAGTAGGTGCACTTAATACCCAGAGGTGCTACCACAGATACGATTTGGGGGCTTACAAGTGCACTGAGGTACGAAAAAGGTTCCAGGTTAGCGGAAAGGACATCTGGGTAGGATGTGGTCTCAGTCCCTGATGCACACATCCCTGATGTTACACGTCCGTGGTGTTACTCCTACACTTAGCTTGGACTGGGGAAAATGGACAAGTTACCTGGGTCCTGCGGAGAAGGGCACGAAGGCCAGTGGCGAGCGCTGCTGTGGGTTATCCGGGTCAAAGCGATAGGGGTTGTACACCTAAGCAGGAGCAGCCTTGGGTGAGTCTGAGGACTGGCACACCCATATCAGCTTGGCCCCCTCCCTCAGCCTCCGGGGAAGAGCCCAGCTGGATAGAGAGAACCATACTCCAACCCAGCCACACCACCTCCTTTTGCTGTTCAGGCATGCCAGGCTTATTCCCACCCCAGGACCTTTGCACCTGCTGTTAATGCTGCCTGGAACATGCTTCTCTATGCTGTTCACACTTTTCATATCTCAGCTCAAACATCTCCTTTTCCACGGATCTTTCCTCACCATGTAAGTGAAAGTGCTCCCCTATTCCCCACCCCACTCCATTTTTTATTTCCTTTGTACATTTACCAATATCTAAAATCATCTTATTTTTGCTCTTCTTTCTTTGCATTCCACTATGAACTCCATGAGGGTAAAGATAATATCTATCTCTGTCCTCAGTGCCCTGCATAGGGTTTGGCACATAGTAGATGCTTAATAAATATTTGTGGACCTAATGAATTCACAATAAGTGCGGGGAGAGGTGCTCAAATCCTGCATCCAGCCCTGCTGTCTGGCTCCCTGGGAAGCAGGGCAGGGGAGGCCCCACTGCCCCAGATAGCCTCTTCTGAGGAGGAAGCTGAGGAAGAGGAGGAGCTTACCTTGGAGTCAGGCCAGACTGTAGGGTTGTAGTGGATTCCATAGATGCTGACCAGGCAGATGATTCCTGTGGTGAGGGGTGAGATCAGTAGGGCAGAGGGAAGGCACAGCCTTCTCCAGAGACCTACTCCCTCCCTGCTTCCTCTGGAGCAGTGTTCCATATGCCACGTTTCCTGCCCATCCTACCCTGAAAAATTCTGTTGCATGCCTCCCTAAGAGGACCCCATCACCTTTCTGGCTGCTCTGCTGCCACACAGTGATCTTTATCACCCGCATATCTGGCATTCCTCCTCCTCAGCTCAAACACCTGCCATGGCTCCCTGCTGCCCTGAGGATCAAGTTCAAGTGCCTCAATCTGTCATTGAAAGCCTTTCACTATCTGTACCCTGAGGTTCTCACTCTTTCACTTTCAACCTCCAAGGCTCACCTGCTCCCACATTTCCTCTTCCAAGCAGCCCTCCCTGCATTCTTCCACAGGTAGAGCCATAGCTCCTTCTTTTGGGCTGTGCCAGCCCCTGTTCCTCTCTTTATCCCATCCCTGACCTTGCGTGGCTGGGAATGTCTGTGCCCTGCTTTATTCCCCAGCCTTGTCCTAGAGATGAGGCCTCTAGCATCACCCAGGACAGAGCTAGGTCTCCAGGGGATATCGGCAACTGAATGAAACCAACCTTCCCTTACCTGTACCTACACAGGGCCTACCCTGCCACACCTACTGCTTCCTTTCCACCTGGACTCAACCACCTCTATCTGTCTCCTACACAACAGTCACACAGAGAGCTGCCCCATCTATAGAGTGGTGTACATGACCAGACCCCATGAACATGAACAATAGAGCAGCCAGGCAGCATGGAGCACACATTGCACACCTTTGGGGATGATGCGCCCATCTGGGAGCTTGATGTCCTCTGTGCAGCGGCGGGAGACCAGGGTCACAGGTGGGAACTGGCGTAGGCTCTCCTTGATGCACATAGTGGTGAAGGGCAGCTGAGTCAGGTCATCCCTGGAAGCATGGAATGGGGGTGTGGGTGACTGGAGACCAGGCCACATGCACTCTTACTCAGGAGCAACCACATAGGACTTCTGACCTTTGCAGTTGTGTCCTGCATGCGCCACTAACCCTCAGCATCTAAGTCCCAGCAAATCAGACCAAACACCAGCAGGCTTCTCAGGGCTCTGCACTAACCTTTTAACTGATGAATTATGTGGAAATCAGGGACACCAGAGGAGGTGCCAGGAAAGCAGCTTGCATGGATCAGTGTCAGTGTTTAAAAACCCACACGTCCTCTCCTTTTACTATTATTTACTTAATTTTTTTCCTTTGAACCTCAGAACCCAAAATAAGATTAATTTTAACTCTTGGTTCATAATCTAGATTGTTTTCTTTATACCAACAGGTTCTCTTTCTTTCTTTTTTTCTTTCTTTTTTTTTCTTTTTTAAGAGATTTTATGTATTTGTAGAGAGGGGAGAAGAGGGAGAGAAGAAGAGGTAGAGGAACATCAGTGTGCAAGAGAATCATCAATGGGTTGGCTCTCTCACACCACCAACAGGGGACCCCGCTAGCAATCCAGGCCTGTGCCCTGAGCTGGAATCAAATTGGCAACTTTTGGGTTCACAGGCCAGCACTCAATCCACTGAGCCACCCTGGCCAGGGCAACAGGTTCTCTTTCAAAGAAAACTTTATGTTGCTACTTTAAAGGGCAAATGGCATGCCTGGCATAAAAGTTCCATAAACATAAGCACCACTGGGAAACCAGAAGAGAGTTCCTAAGTTCTGGCTGGACATCCGCTCCTATGCAGGTCTCAAAACCTGGAGCATCTTTTCCCGTTGTTAAAAAGGCAGTTAGCACCCTGGATTGTGTAGCTCGGTGAATTGAGCACCAGCTTGCAAACCAAAAGGTCACCAGTTCCATTCCAGTCAGGGCACATGCCTGGATTTCCCTAGCTGGGGGCATGTGAGAGGCCTTCCTCTCCTTCTCTCTCCCTTCCCCTATCACTGAAAATAAATAAATAAAATCTTTAAAAAATAAAACGGCAGTTGCACCCAGTGGCACCCAGCTGAGAGTGTCTCCCTAAAGGTCATAATCTGAAAGGTTGGCATTGAACCACTTTCTTACCGTTCAATGCTATTTAATGCTATGTTTTCTTTGCATCACCCAGAAGCAGCTCTATACAACACACATCCAAAGTCAATTGGATTATTGTTTCTGATTCTTCACTTCCATTTGTATTTGAATTATGCTCCCTTGCCCTGTGATTCCGCAATATGTTTCATGTAGGTGGGCAGAGCATAGGTTCCACTCCATTCATGCTGGGTTTGGCCTTGTGACTTGCTCTAAGTAGTGGAGTGTTACCATATAAGCAGAGGTTTTAAGTTGTGTGGCTCTCAGTGGTAATGGAAGGAGACTTGACTTAGGGTGGTGAACGCACAATACAAATACAGATCATATATTATAGAATTGTACCTAAACCTGTAATTTTATTAACCAATGTCACCCCAATAATTTTTTTAAAGATCTGTATGGCTCTTTGTGCTTCTGGAGTCTGCCTTAAATGAACATGCCCAGAGTAGTTACTGGTTCAAGGAAAATGAGGAGATATATTGGAGCAGACCTTAACCCAAACCTCAGTTTGGAACCAACCACATTCAACTCAGCATCTCCAAGCAGTAACAATCATAACATACAGACAAAAACAAGAAATATGTGCAGATAAAAGTAAGAAATAAGCCGTGGCTGGTGTGGTTCAGTGGATTGAGCACCAACCTGTTAACCAAAGGGTCACAGGTTCGATTCCCAGCCAGGGCACATGCCTGGGTTACAGGCCAGGTCTCCAGTTGGGGGTGCACAAGAGGCAACCATACATTGATGTTTCCTCCCTCTCTTTCTCCCTCCCTTCCCCCATCTGTATAAATAAATAAAACCTTTTTTTAAAAGTAAGAAATAAAATAAATGCTTACTGTAAACCCTAAGTTTAGAGGCTGTTGGTTACACAGTATTACTGCAACCTTTGCTAACTAAGACACTCCTAAGAACTCCTGCATGATGACACAGGCAGATGCATTGTTGTCATCCTGTTTTACAGTTAAAGAAATTGAAATTCAAGAACCTTCAGTAATTTGTTTGTGGTCAGAAAGTCAATAAGTGGTAGAGCAGAGAGCCTCACACCCAAGGCTCAACCTGCCCCAACCATGCCCATGACCACAGACTGACCATTCCAGCTCCTCCAGCTCCCGGCCTTTCATGACTTCCTGGATCTCTTCCCGGCACTTCTCCTGGTACTCTGGGTACTTGGCCAAGTTAAATAGTACCCATGACAGCCCGCTGGATGTTGTATCATGACCTGCAGGCAGGTGAAGAGCTTGAACGGAGGCTTCCTGGAGATAGCAAAGATGCTATCTGCAGACAGGGGGTGTTCTCCATCCTCCCCCAACCCAGCCCCACATCTTCACCCTCAAACATGAAGGTGTCTGCCTCAGCCCGGATGTCCTCGTCTGTCAGTTCCTTTCCATCTTCATCCTGAAATGGGCAGTAGACAACGTTCAGCCCACTTCAGTCCATCCTCCACATGCTAGGGGCTCCACCAAAGTCAAAGATGCCCCCCTCCTTAAGCCAACCTTCATGAAAAAGGATTCCAGAAAGATGGAGGTATGCAACTTTTCCAAGAAAGGGGGAAAGAGAGCCAAAGAGGAGTTCATGTTTCTTGAGAAGCTAGCTCCTAGCACCAATAAGCTTGTGATCAGGTCATGTGATCATATTGTAAATGAGGAGATAGACTCAGAGCGAAAAGTCAGATGACTGAAGTCAAGCATCCATGAAGCATCAAAGTCAGAACTGGAGTCTAGGACAGTCTGAATCCAGAACCCAGGTGCTGCTCAGAAATTCCACGGAAGTACCACAAATGGGTGGCCACCTTTCTCTGCAAATGTCATGTCTTCAGGGTCCTGTATTTCGTCTTCGTTAGTATTATGGGCAAAATTATAGTACTTACAAGTATTATAATTATAAAATTATAATACTCCTCCCCCCACTTCTGGAACTCATATGTTGAAGTCCTAACTCCCAGGACCTCAGAATGTGAGTGTATTTGGAGGTGGGGCCTTTACAGAAGTCATTAATTTACAATAGGATCATTAAAGTGGGCTGTAATGCAATATGAATGGAGTCCTTAAGAGAAGAGATTAGGACACAGATAAGGCACAAAGGGAAGACCATGAGAATGTAATGGGGGAAGATGACTTTTTACAAGCCCAGACAAGGGGTCCTCAAAAGATACCAAACCTCCTGACACCTTGATCTCAGATTTCTAAACTCCAGAACTGAGAAGATGAATTCCTGTTTTTCAAGCTACCTAATGCATGGCACTTGGTGACAGCAGCCTTGGCAAGTGAATGTAATAAGTCTTACTTGTTTTGCCTCTGCCTACATCCCATGTCGAAGTTAGTTTGGACTTTGGTTATTTTTGGCAGTTCATGCAACTCATGAGGAGGTCACCCTGGGCAGGGCCTATACCCTCCAGCCCAGCCTCACCCTGGCCAGGAGCAGCACATCGATGAAATCCAAGGTCTTGCCCTGCTTGGACTTCAGCCAGGCATCGGCCCCCTGCTGGCGGAGTTTCCACCGCCGCTCCTGGATGACCTCCGTGGTGAAGCGGTGCACCGTGTCGCAGGCCTGACGAAAGCGCCGCCCGTCGGCTGTGTGGTAGTAGATGTAATCGATGTGGTGGTGCAGGCGGTACTGGCGGCGGACCACCAGTGCACTCAGCTCAATGATGGCCGAGATGTAGTCACTCATCTTCCTGCCAGGGAGAAGAAAGGCCGTGAGTGTAGACCCATCCCCTAAGACAATCTTCCTCTCCAGCGGATAGATGACAAAGAGAAGCCCTGGGCTAACTCTATTTTATTTTTCTTGTATTCTTGATGCTCTCCCATCTAGACCTGACTGGCTGGAGAGGTACTGCCCCTCCCAGGACTAGTCTATTCCTAGAGACTCACCCAGAAGCATGCCTTTTTTCTGCAAGCCAATGGACCCATAACCCCTACTCCAAACTTTATCCAACTGTCCCCCTGCCTTAATCACCCCAGGGCCAGGTAGTGGACAACAGCTGTGCCCCTATGCCCCAGAGCCTGCTGAAATTATCCAAACTAGCCAATCCTGGATCTTCTGCATTTCCCATTTCTTCCTACAAGGCTTATGCCATGCTTTCCTGGTGCTTCTTCACATGGTCTGTGTGGTGTGGCATTCCCCCTCCTCTGGGGAATGGTGAGTAATGAACCACCTTTTTAGTGGGGATCATCTTCTGATCTGGTGGCCTCACTTTACCCAAATAACACCAGAACCTGGGTGTATTTTAACACAGGTCCAAAGAGGGATGAAGACTTCCAAACTGATGTAACATCACTAAAACTAAATTGCTATGACCCACAGACTGGGATAAATATTTGCAAATCATGTATCTGATGAGGAACTTGTATCTAGACCATATAAAGAACTCTTGCCCTGGCCAGGTAGCACAGTTAGTTGGAGCATCAACCAAAAGATAGTGGGTTCAATCCCTGGTCAGGGGGCAACCAATTGATGTTCCTTTCTCACATCAATGTCTGTCTGTCTTGTCTGCCTGTCTGCCTGCCTGCCTGCCTGCCTGTCTGTCTGTCTCTCTCTCTTTCTCTTTCCCCCTCTTCTCTCTCTAAAATCAATTAAAACATAACCTTGGGTGGGATTTTAAAGAAAAAAGAACTCTTAAAACTCAATAATAAAAGACAGATATCCCAATTTTAAAAAGAGCAAAGGATATAAGTAGACATTTTTTCAGAGAGGATATAAAAACGGCCAACAAGCACATGAAAAAATTCTCAACCTCATTAGCCATTAAGGAAATGCAAATCAAAATCACAGTGAGATCCCACTTCACCCTGACTATAATAAAAAGACAGATAACTACAAGTATTGGTGAGGGTGTGGAGAAATTAGAGCCCTTAATATACTACTGGTGGGATCATAAAATGGTGTGATCACTTTAAGAAAAAGTTTGGCACTTCCTCAAAAAGGAAACATAATAGAATTATCATATAACCAGCAATTCCACTCCTAGATATATACTCAAGAAAACTGAAAACATATATACTCAAAAACTTGTGCCCCAATGTTTATAGTGGCATTATTCATAATAGCCAAAAAGTGGAAACAACCCAAATGTCCATCAATAAATACGGAATAAACCAAATATGGTATTATGCAGTAAATAGAATACTATACAGCAATTTAAAAGTGAATTATTGCTATATACTATGATATTGATAAATCTGTAAAGATGGTGAGTAAAAGAAACCAGACACAAAAGTCTATATAATTTTATCTATGAAATTTCCATAATAGACTAATCTATAGTTCCAGAAGTCAGATTAGTGATTGCCTACACCTGGAGGAGAATTCGGTACTGGGGAGGTAGGGGTGCTAAAATGTACAGGGGCAGTTTGAATCATGATGTGACCATGGAGGCAGTGAGTCTCACTGGATATCTGACTAGTCCTTTCTCTGCCTTGCTTGTCTGAACTTCAGCAGAATTTGAAATGACTGGCATAAGTCTGGAAAGGACTCCGGAAAGGCCAAGACCAAAACCAAAGCAGCTTCCTGCTCAATAAGAGCTGGTTTAGTTTCTGAAGGGCCCTAAAATCTAGGACACGTGATGAACACGTAGGTGCAACTGCTGCCTGTGTACAGCGCAATGACTCTGGAGTACCTGAATTGGCAGGAAATGCCCCAGAAAACTTTAAGATATAGCCCTCCTCATTTGCAACTTGCTATTCATGGAAATGAAGAATTGGACTCTCTCATCAAGGCTACAATGGCTAGTGGTAATGTCATTCCACCCATCCACAAACCTCTGATTGGCAGGAAGGGGCAACAGAAGACTGTCTAAAGAACGCTTGGATTTCTCGATATCTCAGGACTCTTAACAGCTGCCCAGTGTTGATGATTCCAGGGGACTGTATCGCTATGAAAAACACAATTTTGCCTTTCTGTAATTCTATTTGAGCAAATTGGAAGTTTAATTAACTTCCCAACCAATAAAATTTCTGCATTTGTGTCTTAATCATATTCAAATGTTACTGTGACTTCAAAGAAGCGACTGATTCTGACATAGTGAGTTTTGATTGAAAAAATAAAAAAATAAATAAAAAATAAAAATAAAAATAAAAAATAAAACTGGACTTTCATTGTGATGCAAAACTTATAACAAACACTTGGTTTTGTACAGACATTATTTCTACTCTGGTGGATAAGCTCCATAAATGTCATATCCCTAAAAATAAAATAAAATATACAGGGTTTCCTTTCATCTATTATTTCCTTAAAATTTATTATGGTGCTTGGACAACTCTGTAAATATACTAGAAACCATTGGCTTGTATACAATCAATGGGTGAATTGTATGGTGTGTGAATTACATCTCAGTAAAGCTGTTACTAAAACAACAACCTCCCTGGCTGGTGTGACTCAGTGGGTTGAGTGCTGGTCTGCAAAATGAAGGGTCGCCAGTTCGAGTCCCAGTCAGGGCACATGCCTAGGTTGGGAGCCAGGTCCCCGGTTGGGGGTGCATGGGAGGCAACCACCCATTTATGTTTCTTTCCCCCTCTTTCTCCCTCATCCTCTCTAAAAACAAATAACATCTAAAAATTAAAAACAAACAGACAAACAAACAAAATAACACTAACAGCTGAAGCAGAGGGCACAGGGTTTCAAGTATCTGTCCTTGGTACTGAATGGTACTTGTTTTCATACACTTATCCCAGTCTGTCATTTCTTTATCTATTTGTTCATGGTTACTGCCTTTCTTCCCACTAACATATAAGTTCTAGAAGAGTAAAACCTTGTCCATTTTATTGACCACTATAATGACAGTGCCTAGACCAAAACTAGCATATAAAGGGCACTCAGCAAATATTTAGTAATTAATTACTAAAACCATCTCCACCTTATCATACTGAGACATACCCCTACAAGGCCCAGAGCAACAAAGTCAGAATCTTGTTATTGAGAACCTGTTCTGTACCACAAACTTAACATTCATCATGTCCCTTATTCCTCATATCCCCACCTAGACTATAAGCTCCAAGGAACTGAAATTTCATATTTCCCTACCATATTCCCAGTAGCTGGCATAGTGCCAGGTACATAGTAGGTACACAGTGAATATCCGATGAATGAATGGCTGAATAAACCAGATCAATGGCTATGCAATGGTTATGTTACTAATTCATTTAACAAATACCCAATGAGTACCTACTGTGTGCCAGGGCAGTGTTATATCATTTTATCCTTAAAGCATCTCTCAGGCAGTCAGATGGTGTCATCAAACAAGAAAAGAGAAGTTCAGAAAGTGGGCAGGTATTTTCCAGAGAGCACATGGTCTTCATAGAAAAATGAGGGAAACCGGCATTTACCGAACAGGCTCAGAGAGATGGTGTGAGTTTTCTGGAACCACAAGCCTGTCTGGCAGAGTGCCAGCAGCCCAAAGGTGCCTAACACCGCCTTTCTCCCCCCACCACCTTGCCCCTAAAGCAGCTGGTTCTGTGATCCCCAGGTAAATCACACTCACTCCTGGCAGTTGCTATTGTAGCTGAAAACACACTTCTGAAGACTGTCCAGGGTCATGAGGCTGACATGCTCAAACATGTCAAGGGAGACCACTGAATCCTCCGCCAGGCGCCGCCATTTAGCCTGGAAGAGAGAGAAAGCAAGCAGGCACTGACATCACAGACTTAAAGCCTGGCTGACAATGACGTAGCTGCATGCTCACCACAAGCCCAATATAAATAAAGGAAGTGAAGCTTCGTGACATCACATGGTTCACCCACAAATTGGAGCCTAGACCAGTCTCACTACCAGGACATCCTCTCCCCATGAAATCTTGGGACTCACATGCATGATGTTGGTGCATTGGTTGAATATCTTCATGTAAGGCTTCAAGATGTCAAAGTGGAAGGCAGGTGTCAGCAGGCGGCGGTGTCGGCTCCACTTGTCACCTTTGCTAAGCAGCAGCCCATCGCCTGGGCCCCAAAGACTGAGATTAGGGGTCTTTCCTATTATTCTGAAACACTCCAAGAAACCTCAGGCTCTGCCCTCTATTCCCTGAAACCCCTGCCTACCCCATCCCACACTCACCCAGCCAAGGTTTCAGGAAGCCATAGAAAAGGTCATCCTTGGGAGCAATGGCAGCTGTGGAGACAGATGAAGCAATGTGACTCAAAATAGAACTCTCACCTTTGACCTCTGCTTCTGATCTCTTTGGGGTTCCTCTCTGGGCTCCAACCTCCCACCTCATCCCACCAATCCATCCTAACACCTACCCCAGAAAGATCCTTATAAACATGACTTGACTGACTTGAACATGAGGCTCCCTTGCTCAAACACCTCCCATGGCTACCTATTGCCCTGGTGAAAGAAGTTCAAGCTCAGGTTAACATCAAAATCTCTGGCCCATCTTGCCCCTGTGTGCCTCTCCCACCTCATCCTTCAACATGCACTCACTAACTTCACAAGCTGTCTCTCACTTCCAAACCTGGCCTCCTGGAACTTAATGCATCCCCACTTTGCTGCCAGCTTAGGCTCGCAGCCTACAGCCTTGCCCTCGCCAGCATGCCCTGAACCCTGGCCCCAGGAGGATCTAGTCTGACTCTAGATATAACCGTTTCCCTTCCTGCACCAGTAGCTCAGCCCATTTTCAAAGCCCTGAATGATCTAGCCCAGACTTCTCTCAAACATCTCTATCCCCTCCCCACCCTCAACATACAACCAATGTTCTAACATAACAAAACTTTTTTTCAGCTCCATGAAAAGAAGCTGTGTTCTCTCTGTGCTCTGAGTCTTCCCACCAGACGCCCTCGCTGCCTCAAACACTTTTTCCTCATCCTTCTAGCCTCTGCTGACATGCTGTACCCTTCCCCACCAAGTGACTGGGATTTGCCCATTCACTTACAAGCCCCTTGAGGAGAGGGACCAAGTCGATCACTGACATATTTGGTGCTAAATAAAATTGTTTCCAGTGCTTAATTTTATTCTTTTTTTTAAAGATTTTATTTATTATTTTTTCAGAGAGAGGAGAAGGGTGAGAGGCAGAGAGGGAGAGAAACATCAACGTATGGTTGCCTTTCACCTGCTTCCAGCCACGGACCTGGCTGGAAACCTGGCTTGCAACCTGGTTATGTTGCCCTGACTGTAAATTTTTATTGTATGAAACCAATCACAGAATTAATGAAAATAAGTTGAATGAATTAATGAATGGATGAATGGATCGATGGGCAAGTGAGTGAATTTCCTTTTTAAAAACAGAAATTATTCGCCCAACTGGTGGCACAGTGGATAAGGCACCAGCCTGCGAACCCAAAGGTCACTGGTTCGATTCCCCAGCCAGGGCACATAACCAGGTTGCAAGCCAGGTCTCCAGCCAGGTCCGTAGCTGGAGGCAGGTGAAAGGCAACCATACATTGATGTTTCCCTCTCTGTCTCTCTCCCTTCCCCTCTCTCTAAAAATATTTATTTATTTACTTTTTAGAGAGAGGAGAAGGGCGGAAGAGAAACATTAATGCTCAAGAGAAACATTGATTGGTGCCTCTTCCATGCCCCCAACCAGGGCCTTGGCCCACAGATCAAGCATGTTCTGACTGGGGATCAAAGTGGCAAACTTTTGGTTTGTAGGATAACACCCAACCGACTGGGCCACACCAGTCAGGGCAATTTCCTTTCTATATGCTAAACAAAATTGGGACAGAATGGGCAGGAACCCAGGAAGGAAGTACCTGAAACTCAAGTGATGTCACTTTGTACCTGAGCTGTGACTCAGCCTCTTATACACATGCTCCCCAGCGATTAGCCAATCATGCCCACAGTCATCTGTCCACTCATTCTCTCATTTAACACACACCTCTTCTGCTACCTTCCTGTGCCCAGCCCATGCTGGGTAATTCTGGAGACACAGATGGCTCAACTCCACGCCCTGCCTGGAGGAGCTCGGGGTGGGGTGGGAAAGGGAAGCAGAAGCACGCTGTGCAACTATCGAGAAGGCAGGAAGTGTGCCAGGAGAGAAAGGAGACACAAAGAGCAGGCTGCTGGAAGTCATGGCAGGTTTCCTGGAAGAAGAAATAGTGGACAGAAAGGTGGAAGTCTAGGTGTTCCTCTCCTCTCAGAACTTGACTCCAAGCTAGACCCATTCTGACTCCCAGACCTATCCAATTGTTGTCCTTCTCAAACACCTCTCATGGCTCCAAACCACCCCCAGGGTAAAACACAAGTTCCTTCACTTTGCACAAAGGTACTCGGAGTCCATCTCCTGTCTCATTTTTTCTCCACACACATCATCTTCCCTCCAGACACCCCAAGTCACTTGAATTCCCCTGGTACTTCCACACATGTGCACCTTTGCACTGGTAGGATCCTCCACCTGAAACTACTCACCTGGCAAACTCCTATGCATCCTTCAAAGCCCAGCTTCACTCATGCCTCCTGCAGAAAGTGCTCCCCAAACCCTCTCCCCAATGGAACCTTTGCTTTCCTATCCTTGGGTCCCACCTCCACTCCAACTGTAACCACTCAATGCCAGGGGTGTCTAGGTTGCCTCTTCCACAAATTTTCCCTCCATTAGAAAGGGGATGGTGGTAAAGTCTGCCCTGGAGGAGGTCATAGAAGAAAAGCCCCACACGGTGCCCAGTAGAAAGCTGCACATCACTCTGGTTGAGAGCTTGGCCTCTGAGCTAGCTAAGTCTGGGTTCACATCCCAGCCCTACCACTAACTAGTTGTGTAAATTTGGCCATGTTGCTACAGTGCCCCTCCATTCCTCACCTGCCAACAGGAAAATAGAACAATCCTGCCTGCTTCACAGTATCCCTACAAAAATTCAATGAATGGGCTAATATGTTCCTGGTATACAGTAGTTTCCCATTAAAAACTTGTGCATGTAAATGAATAACAAGCCATTGGAAATGTTTATTACTATGATTATAATTATTGGTCATTGGTGTCAAGAACTTGTGAGATGACTATCTGGGTCCCCAGCTCATGGCAGACCCCTATTAGTAAAAAGTGGATGCATAGCTGCTGTGGAAAACAGTTTGGAGATTCCTTAGATGTTAAGCATAGAATTATCATATGACACCACAATTTTTTTTGGTAGATGCTCCTAGGTATCTACCCAAGAGAAATAAGAATATATGTTCACACCAAAATATGTACACACATGTTATATCAGCGTTTTTAATAACAGCCAAAAAGTAGAAATAATGGATGAATAGATAAACAAGTTGTGGTACAGCCATACAATGGAAAATGGACTGTTATTCAGCCTTAAGAAGAACATAAGGCCCTGGCTGCTGGCACAGTGGATAAGGTGCTGGCCTGTGAACCCAAATGTCACTGGTTCGATTCCCCAGCCAGGGCACATAACCAGGTTGCAAGCCAGGTCTCCAGCCAGGTCTGTAGCTGGAGGCAGGTGAAAGGCAACCATACATTGATGTTTCTCTCCCTCTCTGCCTCCTTCCCTTCCTCTCTCTCTAAAAATAATTTTTAAAAAACTTCAAAAAAGAAAAGAAAAGAAAAGAAAGACGTGAAGTTCTAATAATTGCTACAACATGGATGAACCTCAAGAACATTAGGCTGAGTGAATGAATTCAGTGGCAAAAGACCACATTTTGTATGTCCTTTCCTATGCTATATCCAGAATAGGAAAATCCATAGAGACAGAAAGCAGATTAGCATTTACCAGGAGATGAGGAGAAAGGGGAATGACAAGTGATTACTTAATAGACATAGGGTGTTTTATGGGGCCATGAAAAACTTTGAAACTAGAGAGAGTGGATGGTTGCACAACATTGTGAGCATGTTAATTATCTTACACTCTAAAGTTGTACACTTTAAAATGGTTAATTATATGTTATATGAATTCCATCTCAATAAAAAATGAATGTATAAAACTAAGCTATAATTATATGTCTATGTATCATGCCTGTCCTCTGTAAAGCATCTTCACCTATTCTTTCCCATTAAGGTTCTCTATCCTAAATGTCCACTAAATTAAAAAAACAAAACAAAAAACAGAGGACTCATGTTTTTTTCTGGGATCCTCAGCTGTGCTGGTTTAAGCTCAGAGCAGCAAGCCCCACCAAGGTGGCCCTCCAAGGAGGCCCCAGGGAGAGATGAAGCCTGAGATTTGGGCCAGGCCAGTCCCATCCCAGGCGGGCAGGTGTGGAGGGGCAGGGGCAGGGGCAGCCAGGCCTCATCTGACTCACAGCCCCAACCTCTCCAACCTGAAGTCCCCCATCCTGTCCTTCTAGTGGGAGAGGCAGTGAATATCCTGCCTGTCCTGAAGGGGAGGGAAGAAGAAGAGGCTTGAGCACCTGCTAAGTGCCAAGCTCAGGCCAGGGGCTCGATTTCCTGATCTACTTGGAGACTCAAACAATGTAGGATGATACTCAAGACACTGATACTCTGGGGGATGGGGGGTGAGGAGGAGAAAAGGAAGTCAGGGAGAGAAAGAAAAAAATGTATATTAAAAAGGTGAAAGAGAAGAAACCTTCATTAGTACCTACATTATATTTTTGAGTCTTCACGTTGGCCCCACTTTACAGATCAGAAACTGAGGCCCTAAGAGGCTAGATGAATTTCTGCATCACATGGCAAATATGTGCTCCAGTCAGGTCTCTAGCTCAGCCAACCCAAGTCCTGGCCCTTGGACTCCTGTCCCCATCTCTTGGAAGAGTCACCTCTCCCAAAGTCTCAATTTTCCCTTTTGTGCAGTGGGGATGGTCACCCCTTCACAAACGCAATAGCAGGAATGTCGAGGCAAGGGGTGGATATCACTGGAGAAGGGAAAGATGTCAGCCCCTTATTCTTCCATGGCTCCCCATGGCAGCCTTGGAGGTAATCTCCAGATGAGTGTTTGTAGAGGACCAAACTGAGGCAAGCGTCCTGAAAATCCTGGGGTTATTTCTTCCCCACCCCTGCTCTCACAAATGTCCCAATGTTTCTGGTGGTGGCTAGCTAGCTATACGCAAGGCTACTGAGGTTTCAGAGCCCCACTTATGAAAAGGATAGAGCCGGACAGACATGCTCAACCCTAAACCGTCAGGACTGAGAATGGGAAAACCCAGGAGAGAGGGCTATGGTCTGCTGGGAGGTCAGGGAAGCCTTCCTGGAGAAGGAGGCCATTGGAGCTGGGTGTTGAAGGCTGAGCAAGAGCTTGCCAGGTGCACTTGGGAGTCCTACACCATAGCGTAGGTATAGATTGAAGAAGAAACAATCCTGTGTCTCCCTCTCCATGAAGAGACCAGGGTATATGTTGGGATAGTCAGAGTGGGAGTGTCAGAACCCAGATAATGGGAGTGCTATTAGAATTAGGCAACAACCAGTTAACAAAAATCTGGGCAAACAACAACTTATCCGAACGTGTTTGGTTCTGCCTTCCCAGTAGATGAGCATCCTCTCAAAGTTCCTGGGACTGGCTCTATTAGTCACACCTTTCTCCATGCTGTTCCCACTCTCTGTGTTGCCATTTCTGCTTTGGGGAACTTCTATTCATCCTTTAAAGCCTTCCTCAAATAACCCTTCTTCTGGATAGCCCACCTGCCTAGAAGCCCTGGTGAACTCTGGGAGTTGAGGATTTACCCATCACTCAGAGGCCCTGCCTACCTACCTGAGGCACCCACCACGGGTTTGATGTAGTCGGGGTGTACCAGAACCAACAGTGGCAGGACAGGTCCAATCCATACCAGAAGTACATGGTGCATGTTGCCCAGCACCTTCTCCTCGTCCTGGAGGCCCATCTCATTTGGGAGATACTGTAAGGGATGGTAGAAGAGGATAGTGAGGAGGTGCCCAGCCCAGGCTTCCCCCTCTCCTTCCTTCCTGCCACCGCCCCTGTCCTTAAAACAAGCCAAGGGTCTGCGGCAGTTGGCTGTACCTCGCTGGTCCTCCACTTCCTCATCTGAAAAGCGTGTGTGTGTTGGGGGGAAACAACTCTCTGTCTGAGGACAGTTGAGAGGATTCATAAAATAGCAAAACATGAGAACCCCAGCATGAGTCCTGACACCAAGCAGATACTTAAGAAATAAAAACAGGAACAGTAAACACAACGATGATAACGGTTGGCATTTATCGAGGTCTTGCTCTGTCAATAATAAAATATTACCAATATTGTCATATTTACCATATACACGTGCTTGCAATGTTGCATGCAGCTGGGCATTTTCATAGACTTATGTTCAACCCACACAAGAACCCCATGACAGAGTGGCTACTATTTCTCCATTTTCCTTTGTCTGAAGTTACAGGTGGGTAAGTGACTGTCCTGGTTTGGCCTCCCCAGATATAGGTCCTAAGACAAGGCTCCTGGGGCAAGTAGCTTTATTTGGGGTAGTGATCCCAAAAAAACATGGGTAAGGAAGTGGAAAGGTGATAGAGTGAGGAAAGTTAGCCAAGGGCAAGTTGCCAAGGAAGTTACCACTGTGGGCAACCATGGGAGACCCCTGGGGGACCTGTATCTCAGAGGCAACCCACCCAAGTGTGGATGGGGCTGGGGTGTTTATATACCAACTCATGTAGTACCTTAGTCACTGGCTGAGGGCTACTCTCAAGCTCACAGTGCCCACAGCAGAGTGGACCCCAGCTGCTAGAGAAAGCCCTAGAACAGAGGTGCTGGCAGCAGGAAGTCAGGCCATTGAAACCAGAAATAGGCCCAGAGGATATGAACAGGCACTGGCACCATCTGTCACTGTGGCAGAGCCAGGATTTGAACATAGGCCACCCAGATCTAAATGCCTGATGTTAACCAACATGCTCAATGAAGCAGAAGCACTTCAGGCTCCATGTCAGACAGATCTGAACTAAAATCCCCTCTCAGCTGCTGAGTGACCTTGGGCAAGTCACTTAACCTCTCTGAGCCCCAAAGATTAAATCCATAATATAGGGCAGACCCATCGTTAACTCATAGGCTGTGAGACTTACAGGAGAGCTCCAATATGACAGGGCTTAACCCCGTGCCTGCCCAATGGTAGGGCCCAGCAATTATCAAATGAGTACATAAACAAATGATTCCTCCCTACCTTCTATGTCTCCTTCTCTATCAGGATCAGCCTTGAGACTGTTCACAACCAAGAGACATCATGGTCTCACCCAGGTCTACTGGCCCAGGGAGGTGGGTTGGGTCCATAAGGTCAAGGGTAAGTTTCAGAACAAGCTCTGGTCAGTTTTCTGGGATGCCAGGACCTGGTTATTACCTCTGGGACCAGCATCCTAACCACAGGGCTTCCTGTAGGAAGAGCATTGGAGCTATAGCATGAAAGATGTGTAGACGTTTGTCTAACAGAGAAGGATATTCTCAGTAGAGCACACAGTTTTCAGCAAAGGAGGCCTCAAAGGAGGGAACAGGAAATCATTTGTGCTGTGGGACAGAAGGACATGGTGAAACAGGTGAGGAGGGTAGGGGTCAGAGTCAAAAGGGCCTTGAACATCAGCTGAGGAACTAGCACTCACCCCAGACAGCAGTGGGGAGCCATGGAGGGTGTTTGAGCAGGGGAGAAACATGGCCAGATAAAAGAATCCCTCTAGGAGCAGGATGGGATCTGAACTGCAGAGGTAAGACCTGAGACAGAGCCCAGGGAGGAAGCTGGACCATGGTCCAACAGGAGAGGATCAGGCCTGAGCAGGGATGGAAAGATGGAAGAGAGGGATGGGATTCGGGCACAAACAGGCAAAACTTGGTGAGTGCTGGCCCCCGGGGGATAATTCAGAAAATTAGATAAATGTTCTTTGTACTATTGAGTGGAAATGGATCTCTTGCTTCTTTCTTCTGAGACACTGCCTCTAAGCAGTATCTAAACTATTTCTAGAATCACTTGATATTTCCTGTCCCTGAAGAACCCACGAGTTAAACAGTTCACCCTCCATGCCAAGCCTGCCCCAGGCATGCCTGCAGAAATCATCGAAACAGTTCCCTGTGGTAATCAGGATTGATGACAGCACCCTGAACTGCAGATGAGGAAACTGAGGCAGGGGTGCGTGGAGAAGCCTGCTTGCTCACGGTTGCACGGGCAGTGGATGGTAGGTAAAGGCATCAGGTCCAGACTGAGGACTGCTGCTCCTAACTGCCTCTCCAGCGTCTGCTTCCACACTCAGCATGGGCCTCAGCACCCTCAGGAGTCTGCTGTCTCTCCCCTGACCTCTTGAGCCCTTCTAGAAAAGTCTAGCCTTTCTTATCCAGGAACTAGAGGTATCAGAGGGAAGAGAGCTGAAAGCAAGGACACTGGAGCCAAACAGCTGTGTTTGAACCCCGGGCTCTGCCACTGACAAGCTGTGTGACCTAGAGCCACTACATAAGCTCTCTGAGACTCGGTAGTCTCAGGCGCAAAATGAAGCCAGTCATAGGACCTACTCCTAAAACTGTCAAGAGGACTGAATGAGTTAACATTTGTAAGTTTCCTGGAACAATACTTGGTATGTACATGTGCAATATGAAATGAAATGAGAGGAAAGGGTTGGGGTGCTGACCTGGGACCACAGCATTAAAAAGGAAGAGAGAATATGAAACCTTGTTGGGGATCAGAATGCCCCTCTCATCCCCAACCAGAGTCCTAGAACCTGATGAACTTCACAAGCTTTGGTACCTGTATCCTGAATATATCATATCTTATTATATCCTAGGATATAACATATATCATATAAAAAGTACAGCAATAGCCTGGAATGACACAGAAAATTTTGGAGTAGGCTCTGCTTCATCCCAGCTGTGTGACCTTGGGCAAACTGCTTGCCCTCTCTGAGCCTCAGTCTCACATCCTATAAAATGAGTCTCTGTTCATGGCTCCAACCAGATTCTTGTTAGGGGTGGACAGTGGGAAGCTGGCAGTCCACTAGAATCTCTGAATCCTGGGACCTGCCCAACCCTGCCCCACCTGACCCATACATACCATGCCCAGGTGGCCCAGCAGCCAGTTGCGCCGGGGTGGCTGGGGGAAGCAGCGCAGCCGGCGGCAGGTGCTGTAGAATTGCCAGCAGAGCCTCAGGAACCGCAGCAGCAGGTGGAAGAGGAAGAAGAGCAGGGAGAGCAGGAGCATAGACACAGCATACAAGCGGAAGGTGGTCTTCTCCAATCCCAGAAGCTGCAGGAAATGTTCTGTAACAGGCAGCATCCTGAGGGAATATATCGAGTAGGGGTCAGCACAGGTGGGAACCGCTGTCCAACCACATGCATACCATATGCACAGTGACCTGTGGAGTCAAGCACAGTGTGCCTAGCACACAGTAGGCACTCAATACATGTAAGTCCCAGATGCCAAGGGTACATATCTCTCCTGCCCCTAGCAGTGACCTTCAGCCAGCTGGCCAGATTAATGTACCAGTGCCCCACCATGTCCCTCAGCCTTGGCTTTGTGGGTATCCCTCCTGACTTCTTTGCCCCTACGGCTGGCCAGAGTGCTTGAAAATTAAGACATACCCCACCCCAAAAGTAGCTCCCATCAATGACTGATGAGCATGGCTGGATAAATACGTCAGCATCTTCTCCCCTAGGGTGCATTTTTTATCTAAAGTGGATGGATGAATAGATAAGCAAAAGCAAAAATCTCCTTACGATGGAATATTATTCAGCCTTGAAAACTGTGACATATGCTAGATTAATAAACCTCAGGGACACTGTGTTAAATGAAATAAGCCAGTCAAAAACAAAACAAAACAAATACTGTGTGGTCCCACTTACATGAGGTCCCAGGAGGAGTCAGATTCCTAGAGACAGAAAGTAGATGGGTGCCAGGAGCTGAGGGGAGAAGGGATGGGAAGTTAATGTTTGGTGGGGACAGAGTTTCAGTTTGGAAGATGAAAAAGTTCTGGAGACGGATGGTAGTGATGATTGCATAACATGAATGTTCTCAATGTCACTGAACTGGACCCTTAAAATCATTAAGATAGTAAATGTTATGTGTATTTTACCACAATTTAAATTTTTTAAAAATACAGACTGCCTGGTATAGGTGATCTGCCCCTTAAAAGGTACAAGTAGGCCTGGGGGTGGGGAGCAGACAATTTCCCAAAATGAAGCACAGAGAGCTCCAAGTCCCAGGCACATGCTCTGAACTGGGGATGCTGAAGAGCAGTTGGGCTGCCTCTTGCATGGGCAGTGCCAGGTGACATGCTCACAGGAAGGAGCTGTGGGTGTTTATCTCTCTACTAATTTAATGGTGGATAACGATTCCCACAAGCGATGCCAGGAAACCAGCTAGTGATCACTATTAAGAATTGTGACCTTCCTCTAAATGCTTCCATGGGCCAGGCCCTCTACTAAGCGCTCTATATGCATTTCTCCAGCATTCACCAGACAAATTATTTTTGAGCCATGCTATGTGTATGACTCTTTTCTGGGCATTGAAGATATAACAGTGGGCAGGACAGACATGGCCCTGGTCCTCAGGGGAGCTGGCCACCAAAAGACATGATAAAACACCATGTAGCCCTGGCTGGGTGGCTTAGTTGGTTGGAGTATTGTCCCATACACTACAATGTTGCCCTAATCAGGGCACATACCTAGGTTTCGGATGTAATCCTTGGTCAGGGCATGTACAGGAGACTGATCAACGTTTCTCTCTCACATCAATGTTTCTCTCTCTCTCTCTCTCTCCCTTCTTCTCTCTCTAAAAATCAATAAACATGTCATTAGGTGAGGATTCAAAAAAGCAGACCATATAAAGGCAACAAGTTATGAAAGAGGTACAGAGGGGGGTGGCTGAATATTGCCCCCCACCCTCCCGCCCACCAAAGACACTGCATCCTGGAATTTAGGAATGTAACCTTATGTGGAAAGTCTTTACAGATGGGATTACAGACCTTGAGACGGGGATATTATCCTGAATTATCCGGGGGTTCTAACTGGAGTCATAGGTGTCCCTTGAAGACAGAGGCAGAGGGAAATTTGACACACAGAGGAGAAGGCCATGTGAAGACAGAGCAGAGATTGGAGCAATGTGGCCACAAGCCACCAGAAGTTGGAAGAGTCAGGAAGGTTCCTGCCCTAGAGGCTTCAGAGGGAGTGGGCCATGCTGACACCTGGATTTCGGACTTCTGGCCTCCACGTGTGAGAGAAGAAAATTTGACCTGGGGGGTGGGGAGGGGCAATATTTAGTTAGCAGTCATTTGTTACAGCAGCCCCAGGACACTAATACACAGAGTAAGAGGATAGAGAGCAATTCTATTAGATGATGTGATTCAGGCGGGCTTCTCTGGGGAGGGGTATCTGGGCAAAGCCCTGCGTGAAATGAAGCATGTAAATCAAGGGGGTTTTCTTATTAAATACACACACACAGCATGAGCAGCTGGGCCCTGATCCTGACTCCTCCACTGACTGGCTGTCCCCATCTGAAACTGGGCTGACTGTAAAAGATGATCTCCAAGCCCACCTCAGCGTGACCTTTCCTGCATGTGGCAGCAGCAGGGGTAGGGGGAGTAACCATTTTAGCAGGGGCCAGACTCCTGAGGGGGAAGTCAACATAGTCAGCCAACAGGGTCACGTGGATCGCCTCTAACCCCTGCAACCTGGCTGCAGTCTGGATCCCATCTCAGCCACCACAGTCATCTTTCTAAAGGTCTGCCACTCCCTTGCTCTAATGCCCTCCATGGTTCCCCACTGCCCACAGCCTGGCACCAAAAGCCCTTCAAAAGCTGATCTCTGCCCACCCTCCACATCAGCCACAAGGGTCCCCCTTCTTAATCTGTTTTGGACACTTCTTCACTCAATTTGTAAATGTTGGGGCCCTGGAGCTTGGCCCTGTGTTGTCTCCTCCTCTCCCTCTGTATGCACCTCCTGGGGACCTCATCACCTCCTGTGGTTTCTGTGACCTCATCTTAGAAACACCTCCCATGTCTTGGTGTCTAGCTCTGAATTCTCCCCAATAGGTCCAGCCACCTCCTGGATATCCGAGGGGCATCCCCAGACCCTCGGGTTTACCCCACTTCTCTCCCTCTCTCTGCATCTAATCTGTTGCCTACCCTAAACATCTTTCATATCTGTTCTTTTTTCTCCATCCCCATTATCCCAGCCCATGTCAGGCTGCCAATGCACAGGATGTTCCCACTGGTCCCCTCAGTTCTATCCTGTCTCTTCCCCCAGAAGTCTATTCTCCACACAGCAGCCAGAAGGATCTTCCTAAAATTAAACCAGATCATGGCCTTGCCCAGCTCAGAATCCTCCTATGGCTCCCCATTTATACGCTGAACACAGCCCAGAGGGCTTTCTATGCATCATAATACCCTGTGCAGCCTGGCCCCTAGAGACAGCCCTGTCTCCCATTGCTCTCCCCCTCGCTCACTCACCTCCAGCCCCTGCAGCCACAGGCCAAGTTTATTCCTATCTCAGAGCCTTTGTATGTGCTGTTCCTTCCGACTGTCATGTCTTTCCCCCAGCTCAGCCCATAGTGGCTCCTCCTCATCCTCCAGGCCCAGGTCTGCCTCAATAGTCCATTTTTCACCACCATCAGCCAGCTCATTTCTCTTGTTCTCTAAAGAATTACTGAGCATGTGCTGATATGGTATCTTTTGCAGTCATTCCCTTCATTTTCCCAGTCGCCCTCAGAGGGAGTTGGGGGACTTCTGATATGGTGGAGTCATAGCAAGAGTCACACCCCCAACCAGAAAAAATCTCAGCTGAAATCCCAACAAAGGAAATGTATTCCTGCCATGACTAACGTGGTTCAGTGAATTGAGTGCTGGTCTGCGAACCAAAGGGTCACTGGTTCGATTCCCAGTCACAGCACCTGCCTGGGCTGTGGGCCAGGTCCCCAGTTGGGGGTATGTGAGAGGCAACCACATATTCATGTTTCTCTCCCTCTCTCTCTCCCTCCCTTCCCCTCTCTCTAAAAATAATTAACTTTTTAAAAAAGATTTTATTTATTATTCTTAGAGAGAGGGGGAGGGAGAGAGGCAGAGAGGGTGAGAGATATCAGTGTATGGTTGCCTTTCACCTGCCTCCAGCTATGGACCTGGCTGAAGACCTGGCTTGCAACCTGGTTATGTGCCCTGGCTGGGGAATCAAACCAGTGACCTTCGGGTTCGCAGGTTGGCGCCTTAACAACTTTGCCACCAGACAGGGCTAAATAAATTTTTTAAATCATTTTTTTAATGTCTTCATGAAAGAGTAAGAAATTGGAACAAGAGAAAACACCACTCCCAGAAAAGGGGTCCTGACTCTGGGTTGATGGATCCATGGAGAGGTCAGAGGAAAGAGTGAGGCCTTGTGCCCATCTCACAAGTTGGTGGTTATATGGGAGGTGGGTGCATGAGGAGGGCCAGAGAGGGCAGTTCTGAAGCCCTGTGCCCACCTCATGCCAGTGCAGTCTTTCTTGGGAAAGACACCAGCTCTGCTCCTAGCAAAAAGAACACATGCTATGGGTCCCCAGCTGGCTTTCACCCTGGGAGCCTCAGTCTTCTCATCTACAAAATGGGAATAATAGCAAGTGGTCCAACTGACATCCGGGGAGGAGCTCAATAAATAAGGAAGCTGTGTTCTTTCTGCAGCTGGGTTGTCTCATCCCCCAAACAAGAGCACTCCTGCCAAACCCCACAAAAGAAGGTGCCACAGCAAGCTTTAGAAATGGTGCAGTCACTGTGGGAAACAGTTTGGTGGTCTTTGACAAAGTTAAATATCAAATCATCACATGACCCAGCAATTCCTAGATATATGAGGTCTGTCCAGAAAAAGTCTAGCCATTGTTAATATAACAAGAATGGTTTTCGAGAGATTATGGATGTTCCCTGGCAGTCAAGGAGAGTGGACTGGAATGTGCGTATGAACAATAGTGACTTCACTGCACTAGTCAGTGGGGGCCGGTCAACACCGTTGAGTGAGCATGTGTACTGTATGGCTGTAGCATTCACAATGAGAGAGTAGCGCAGCACATCTGCATCACATTTTGCATTGAGCTTGAACATTCCTCCATAAAAAACTATTCAGATGATTCAGAAGGCTGCAGCTATGCGTGATTAGCAGCTTCATCATGACAACACACCTGCTCATGCGTCACATCTCATGCAAAGTTTTTTGGCAAAACATCAAATCATCCAGGTGACTCAGCCACTCTACAGCCCAGATTTGGCACCCTGAAACTTCTGGCTTGACCCAAAACTAAAATCACCTTTGAAAAGGAAGAGATTTCAGACCATTGATAAGATTCAGGAAAATATGATGGGGTAGTTATTGATGGTTGGGAAAACTGTGTAAGGTCCCAAAGGTGCCTACTTTAAAGGGAACTGAGGCACCATTGTCTTGTACAATGTTTGTATCTTGTATCTTCTTCATTAAATTTCTCTATTTTTCATATTACATGGCTGGAAACTTCTCCTATACCCAAAATAATGGAAAACAGGGACTCAAACAAATATTGTGTACAAATATGCATAGCAGCACTATTCATGATTGCCAAAAGGTGGAAATGATCCAAATGGCCTTCAGCTCATTAATGATAAATGTCATGTGGTCCATTCATATAGCAAAATATTCTTTTGCCATAAAATGGAATGAAGCTCTGACATATGTTGCAGCATGAATGAACCTCGAAAACATCATGCTGAGTGAAAGATGCCTGACACAAAAGGTCACATAGCATATGATCCCTTTTACATAAAATGTTCAGAATAGGCAAATCCATAGTGAGAGAAAGCAGATTAGTGGTTGTCAGGGGCTGGGGGAAGGGAATAGGGAATGACTGCGGATGGGAACAGGAGTGATGGAAATGTTTTGGAATAAAATAGAGATGGTGGTTGCACAACATTGTGAATGTACTAAATGCCACTAAATTGTTCACTTTAAAAAAGTTATTTTAGCCCTGGCTGGTGTGGCTCAGTAGATTGGTTCTCATTTGATTCCCAGTCTGGGCACATAACCAGGTTGCAAACCAGGTCTCCAGCCAGGTCCCCAGGTGGAGGCAGGTGAAAGGCAACCATACATTGATGCTTCTCTCCCTTTCTTCCTCCCTCCCTGACCCTTTCTTTGAAAATAATGAATAAAATCTTTTTTAAGAAGTTATTTTACCCTGGCTGGTAGCACAGTGGATAGGGTGCCAGCCTGCGAACCCAAAGGTCACTGGTTCGATTCCCAGCCAGGGCACATAATCAGATTACAAGCCAGGTCTCCAGCCAGGTCCATAGGTGGAGGCAGGTGAAAGGCAACCATACGTTGATGGTTCTCTCGCTCTCTGCCTCTCTCCCTTCCCCTCTCACTGGAATAAATAAATAAATAAAACTTTTTTTAAAGTTATTTTATATTATGTGAATTTTGCCTCAATTTTGTTAAGGCAAACAGTGCTTTAGGACACGTGTCCTCATGGTGCTCCTTCTGAAAGTAAACTGGAAGAACTGGGGTCAGGGGTGGAAGGGACACTTGACTCCCGCTTTATTTTGGAGGACTTTTTGATTTTCTATACCATGAGCACATATTGCCCATTCAAAAATGTTTTTTGTTTCTTCTTAAAATAAAATTACTGAATTGACTATACAACCCAGAGAGTGAACACTAGTGTAAACTATGGACTTTAGTTAATAATCATGTGTCTATATTGGTTCATCAGTTGTAACAGATACACCACACTAATGCAAGATGTTAGTTAATAAAGGGAAAGTGTAAGTTGAAGTGTGTGTTGGAATTCTATACTTTCAGTGTTGTTTTCTTTTCCTTTTTTTCTGTAAATCTAAATGTGCTCTAAAGATGAAGTCTAATGAAAAATTTATTCATTGATATTAACAAAAATGCTTTAATTAGTGGAGAGGGGCTTGTTCTGGGGCACAGGCAGTTTTCCCTTTCTCGATCTGGGTCTGGTAACATGTGGGAGTTCAATTTGTGACAACTCCTGAACTATCCTGCATTTTCCTCTACATAGATTACACTTAAATTTAAATAAATAAAAATAAAATGAAGCCCTGGTTGGCAGCTCAGTGGATAGGGGCCAGCCTGTGAACCCAAAGGTCATTGGTTCGATTCCCAGCCAGGGCAACATAACCAGGTTGCAAGCCAGGTCTCTAGCCAGGTCCTTAGCTGGAGGCAGGTGAAAGGCAACCATGATGTTTCTCTCCCTCTCTTCCCCTCTCTCTAAAAATAATAAATAAAATATTTTTAAATAAATAAATAAATAACAAAGAAAATGAAAAGTTGTTTGGGATGGCATCGTTCTTTACAATGTGAGGTTTGGGCTCAAACAAGCCTGGGTTCAAATTCTTAATAAAACAGCCTTGAGTGAGTCAAGTCCTCACTCTCAGCTTCCACTTACCAATCTGGAAAAGAGATTACTAATAGCAGAACCTAGCTGTTAAAGTTGCTTGGGACACTTCAGTGAGATGAGGCTTAGCTGGTAGCATGCTGAATTTTACCCATTATTCCTATTTCTACTGTTACTATTTTATAGAAGCAAGAGAAACTCAAAACTGACAGGATACTGTGGGAGGCTGGCCCACCCCCTCCTCTCTGCACCAACCCCCAATTGCCTCCCAGACACCAGGCAGGGCACCCAGCCGCCCTGCCCTGGAAGAGGTAGCTTAGCCGGTAGCCCTGCTAAGGCCCCAAATTATCTGGAGATGGAGATGCCAGTGGCTACAAGGCCCACGCCCATGGAGCGCTGGTTTGTCAGGTTATCCCAGCCACCAGTCAAGGATTTGTCATACAAGGTGTGTGGGCTCCTAAAAAGGAGTGCAGGACAGAGACCCTGACCTGCTGGAAACTACCTATCTGCTTCTCCTTGAACCACAGGCTGACAGCAAGCAGGTGACACTAGTCCTACTGCCACACATCCCAGCTTTGCTTCCACTCCCTCTCAAAGCCTGTAGTCATGACAGCCTGACCCCATCCTGGCTCATGACACCTCCTTGACCCCCTCTATGCCAAAGGATTCCCAACCCAAAATTCATATTCTCCCAAAGTGCCAGGCCCCAGAAGGCCTGAGAAAGAACTTTGGGAGCCTTGTTGAGGGCAAGGCCAAGTTGACAAATTGGCATGGGGAGTGGGGAGTCACATTGCAGCTTTGGGCATATTGTAGGAGATCCTAGCAGAAAAAAAGAAGTTTAAAAACCACCAGCAGCAAATAAATAAATAAACACCACCAGCAGTGATCTACATTATCCCAGGGCTGAACATTGTCTCTGTGCACTGTACAGAGCAAGTGTGGCCGTGCTTAAACATGAGACTCTGAAAGGATTCTATAAAGCTCTGCTGTGTGACCACAGGTTAGTGCCTGTACCTCTCTGAGCTTCAATTACCTCCTCAGTAAGAAAAGGATCATATTACCTACTTCATAAAAGTGTGATGACAACACAGAATTTTTAATGTGCTCAGCTTGGTGCTTGGCACACAGTAAGCCCTTGACCAAAGGTCCCTCACATTGCTGTTAGTGCCACCATCATATTCAATATTATTACCCGGCCGGCCACCTGGGATTTGTAGAATCAGACCCAAGTCTTGCCAGAGAAGAGAGGGAGGGTCCCATTTTGTGAATGACTCTTGAGTTACCCAAGCCCCTCTGAAGATAACAACCCAGGTCACCCCGGGCCACCAGCCCATAGTTAAGGTTACCACTTAGAAACCCAAGCTGGGCTATACGAAGAGGCCGGGACCATTGGAAAGTACCCAGGATGTTGGGGTTACACAAGGCTGGTTTGTTCAAATCCCAGCTCATCCACTGTCCCCCTGTCTTCCTATCATCTCCAGCCTGATGATATTCTACAGCTGATGGGCCCCAGCTCCCTTGCACAGCCCAAAGGGTGAGAGGCTGGCCCCTGGGGTACCAGAGAGAATCATGTCACCAGTATCCAACAAACAGCTCAGATCAACTGCAGGACGTCACACAACTCTCACCCTGGGGTCCCCCGGAAGGGCATCCTGTTTTCACAGAGGGGCGTTCAGTTGTGCTATGCCTTCTATGGGGGTGGGGAGTGGGGCGAAGAGACCTGAAGGCAGCCAGAGCAAAGCTTCAAGTCGCCGGGTGGGACTACCAGCCCCTCTTTTAAGACAATGAAATCCCACTGACCCCAATCAGCCCTAAGGAGGCATCACAGGGAAGAGCTTGGATCCATCCGAGATGTCCTGACGGGGATAGGGGTGTCTTCTCAAGGACCCTGTCCACCAGGGACCCCAGGAAGGATATACCTAGGACTCCTAGGCGCGCACAGAAAAATACGCTCTCAAACGCAGCGACCGTCTGGAGTACAGCTATATCCCCCTAACCTGAGTGTCCGGGACTCGCAGCCCAGTCCTGAGTCCTGGGGACCCACGAGGCCACCGCGCGCAGACACTCGCACTTGCCCTGGTCAGCCGGTGGTGCGCCTCGGGTTCCAGACCCGGGCGCGCTCGGGTTACCCCCGCACCACCCCCCCGCAATATACACACACATTTCCGGATGCACTCACCCCTCGAGTATCGGCCTCAGGCCCTCAATCCGGATCCACCCGCGCCACCACCTCGGTTCTGACCGCGCCGTCCCGCAGCGCGGCCCTATAACCCCGCCCGGCCTCGCAGCGAGGCCCGCCCCCGGCCCGCCCCCGGCCTCTGGGCGGGCACCTAGGCGCGGCCCCCACAGGTTCAGAACTAGAGACAGTCGACAGTCAAGGCGGCACGAGGAGAGTGACAGAAAAGATGCAGGAACTGAATTGAAGAGAATGAGGGGTGTAGAGATGAAAAGAAAGACTCAGAGAGACAGCGAAAGAGACAAAGACAAAGAGACAAAGGGACACCCAGAAATGGCAGACGCCCAGGCTCCTTGTCCCCCTTGATCCTGCCTGGCTCCCATTAGCACCCAGATCGTCCTCCTGCCACCGGCCCTAAACACCCTCTTTCTATACCAACACTCCTCATAGCCCCCACTTCAAGGCCTGCTTCCAAGTTCCAACAGGGGACTTTAAGCCAGCAAGCAGCCTTGACTCCCCCGGGCTCCCAGAGGAACCTTGTCTGGGTCCACCAGGAATCCTCAGACTCCACCAGCCGTTGAGAGCTCGCCCTTCTGCTCCCCCTGGATCCTGGGTCCAGCTCACCCACTTGGGGCTCCTCAGCTCTTCCCTTCAGGAAGACCTCTGGCCTCGACAAACAGCACCAGACTCTGAGGCTGCTCCTCCCACCCACCCACCCACCGAAATGCCAGCCACCTTGACGGTCCCTTGATCCTACTATTGTCCTTGGCCAGCCCATCTGCTCCAGATGTGCCCAGACAGGGTCAGCTCCACCTCCAAATGTGATACGGAGTTAGCATTCTTGGATCAGTGGGTGGGTGGGTGGCTGACCTGGGCAGGTGGGCAGGCAGATAGAATTAACAGCTGGTGGCTGGCTCCCCATCATCTTCTCAAGGCTGAGCAAACCAGATGCTCAGGAATAGTCTGGGGGGATGGGGGGCACGGGAGACTAGAGAGAGCAAAGGCTCTGACTATTATTACAGGCCCATCTGGGGAAACTGAGGCACAGGCTAGAGGCTCAAGGAGAGGTGTAACTGGATGGGTTTAAGCAGGAGCTAGATCAGACACTGAAAAGCCTGAAGCTATGAGAAAACAATGAATTCAAAAGTTAAAACCATAGTAAACCTGGCCTCACCGGGTAGTTCAATTGGTTGGAGTGTCGTCCAGATGCACTAAGATTGTGAGTTCAATCCCATGTCAGGGCACCTACAAGAATCAACCAATGACTGCATAAATAAGTGGAAAACAAATCTATGTCTCCATATCTTTCTTTCTCCTTCCTCCCACTCTCTCTCTAAAATAAACTTTTAAATTTTTTAAATTTTTAAAAAAATTTTTAAAGAAATTTTAAAAAAAGAAAAAAACTATAATAAATAAACCATAAAGAAGCTGAAGAATGGAAGTCCAGCTATGTTTCCCCAGGACGGCTATTCCAATGTCTTTTGATTTATCAAGAATACATTCTAGATGCCATTAGAGACTTTGTGCCTGGCAGGTGAGCCTCGCTGGGTGGGATGTCTGCCCTCAGGGCTGGTTAGCTTCGTGGATGGGGCTGAACCATGAAGCAGGTCCAGTGCATCACTGAACCTTCAAAGCCTAGAGCCTGAGGGCTGAGTCCAAATGCAAAGCCATGTTGTACAGTGGTTAGAACACGGACTTTGGAAGTAGAGGGTTCAAATAGCTCCATCACATACTCACTGTGAACCTCAGAAGGTTGTAACAGTTTAGTATGTTTCTCACTTAAGGCAATTGCCCCCCTTTTTCCCCTCTCAGAGGACATTGGGCAATTTCTGGAGATGGATTAGGTCATCACACGTGAGAGCGGGGGTGCTATGGGCATCTAGTGGGTAGAGGCCACGGATGTTGCTAAACACCCTACAAAGCATGGGACAGCCTCTCACAACAGATTGTAATCCTGTCCCAGATGTCAACAGTGCTGAGGTGGAGAAATCCCACTTCGAGATATAAGAAGCACTTCTGTATTTGAGCACATAGTAGGTGCTAGGCAAGTGCTGACTGCTATTTCTAACTACCAGTGGAGTTTCCAGGCTTCTCCCTCACCAGCAGATCCTGATGGCTAATTCCATGCTTTGCCCACCTCAGTTCAGAGAAAGCAGTGGTTTTCTAACCTATCCATGTACAACCTTTTGTCAGGCAAGTCCTGTGTTAGCCTGGCTCTCTCTCCCCCTGAGAACAGGGTCACCATGAAGGCAGGAATCCAGGATCAGCTGGTGTGGGGCTGGGCAGTGCTTGGCTCATAATAAATCTATACCAGTGGCTGCTATGCTCCAAGCATGAGAATAAAGCAGAAAGTAAAGAAAAAACAGCTCTGGCTGTTATGGCTCAGTGGATTGAGCAATGGCCTACAAACCAAAGGGCACTGGTTCGATTCCCATTCAGGGCATATGCCTTGATTTCCTGCCAGGTCCCCTTTTGGGGCAACCACACATTGATGTCTCTCTCCCTCTTTCTCCCTCCCATCCCCTCTCTCTAAAAATAATTAAATAAAATATTTTTAAAAGAAAAGAGCCTTGGCTGGTGGCTCAGTAGATAAGTAAGTGCTGGACTGAGAACCCAAAGGTTGCTGGTTCAATTCCCAGCCAGGGCACATAACCAGGTCTCCAGCCAGGTCCGTAGCTGGAGGCAAATGAAAGGCAACCATATACTGATGTTTCTCTCCCTTTCTTCCTCCCTCCCTGCCCTTCTCTCTAAAAACAATGAACAAATTATTTTTTACTTATAAAATTAATAAATAAACAGAAAAGAAAAACCAAATCTCTGTCCTCATGGAATGGAGACTTAACTGGAGAAAACGGAAGGTAAAGAAACATCTCAGGAAATTTCTATCAGTGTAGGGAGATCTAACATAGGGTTTTGAGATGGAGCAGGGGGGATGCTGCTTAGTTGGGGTTGGGTGTCATGTCTCTACCTTGTTGAAACCCAAATAATGAGACTGAATATTGAATCACATTGTACATCTTCAGTATATAACTTTTATTTGTTAACTGTATCTCCATGAAACTGGAGGGGGAGAATAGATGTTGAATGAATGAATGAAATAAAATGAATTTTCACAAGTCTGAACTTCACAGAAAATACTCTGGCTGGTTCCCATAGTCTGATGCAAGT
Organism: Noctilio leporinus; assembly: GCA_004026585.1. NCBI lineage: Eukaryota > Metazoa > Chordata > Mammalia > Chiroptera > Noctilionidae > Noctilio > Noctilio leporinus. Next base: position 12,613 of record PVIW01007035.1, on the reverse strand, counting down.
ACCCTCAGCTGTTAAACCTGGTAATTTTAGACGGCACATAGAGGAACATTTTCTATTTTATGTATTTTTGTTAAATGAGATTTGGTTTGATGAGTAAAGAACACATTCTCGATATTAAAACAGTGATATAAATGTTTTAAATAAATAAGGTTTAAAAGAAAGGCTACTGAAAGAAAACTATGAATTAAACAATAGAAACATAATCCATAGATAGGGCAAATGTGATGACAGAGGATTGTGAATGGTTGAAATTTCAGAATAAGACACCACCTATCTGAGTTAACAAAGCTAGAAGAAGAGGCTCAAGATCTCTAAATTTGAGTTTTGAAAATATTAGAACACCAATCTGCCCCAAATTCCAGAAAACAAGAAGCAAAGGGCTCACCCCTTAGACGAGGGAATCTGAAAACAAGTGTAAGACACCCCATTGCCCTAGCAGGTGATAAATTTGGACTCTTCATTTCAGTAATGTCCCCTCACTTGGTGCTGGCCCTTGGCCAGCGTGGGAGGGGTCAGTGTTTCCAGGTGAAGAAGTGACACAAATAATTGAAGCTTTGCAGCTTGGAGGAGGCAGAAGGGAGGCCAGGGAAGGCTACGTGAAGGATGTGACATTTGAGCTGGTACTTCAGGGAGAGGTTGGATTTCAACAGATGTGGGTGAGGGGGTGGGGCTCAGGCACAGAGAAACCCGAGGGCGTGGCTGGACGGAAGGCTTTCCTTGGCCTGGGGGTGTGAGAGTCAAGGAGGCTGGAGAGGTGCAGGGGTTGACAATGAAGAGCCTTGAAGGCCAACCCCAGTGGCTAAGGGTTGATCTGATGGGCATGAGAGCCACAGATGGTGCTTGAGGATAGGAAGAACCACCTTTTGATTGATTGATTTTACTTTTTAAAATATTTTTTGAAGACTTTATTTTCTTTAGAGAGAGGGGAAGGAGGGAGAAAGAAAGGAAGAGAAAAATCCATGTGTCAGAGACACATTGATCTGTTGCCTCTCACATGCTCCCAACTGGGGACCTGGCCTGCGACTCAAGCATGTGCCCTGACTGGGAATCAGACCCACAACCTTTTGGTCTGTAGGCTGGTGCTCAATCCACTGAGCCACAACAGCCAGGATTGACTGATTTGTTTTAAAATACATTACTGGCCCTGGCTGGTGGCACAGTGGATAAGGTGCCTGTGAACCCAAATGTCACTGGTTCGATTCCCCAGCCAGGGCACATAACCAGGTTGCAAGCCAGGTCTCCCACCATGTCTGTGGCTGGAGGCAGGTGAAAGGCAACCACACATTGATGTTTCTCTCCCTCTCTGTCTCTCTCCCTTCCTCTCTCTCTAAAAATAATAAATAGAATCTTTAAAATAAATAAATAAATAAATAAAATACATTAGTGCATACTGAATTTTTTTAAGGGTGTGAATTTTTTTTTTAGGGATGTGGGGGACACCCCCATTGGTGACTGACTGAATGGAAGTTTCCAGGGAGCAGAGGAACAGAGAAAAGGGTGTCAGCTAGTTTCCCTGCTCTTGAGATGGAAGGAGAAACAAGGACCTGGGGATGAGGAGTCCCTAAAGGTAGGCTTCCTGGCCATGAGACCTTGGTCAAGTCACTTGACCACTGTGAACCTCCAACCCATACAGGTATAATAGAGGAAATGATCACAAGATGAGGTGGTGGTTACAGGGTCTCAACCTCATGCTTGGTACACAGCTTAGTCTGGATAAACTCTAAATTTGCCATTTGATGTGGGCTGTCTTAGAGGCTTTCACCCAGGGCAAATTCTCCCCCCAGGGGACATCTGGAGTTAACTCCAATGGCTGGAGTTAATTTGGTTGTAGCACTGTGGATGAAAAAGTGCAACTGGCATCTAGTTGGTAGAAACCAGGATGCTGCTAAGCACTCTGCAGTGCATAAGGTGCCCCCACCCCAGAGAATGATCTGACCCCAGTGCCAAGGTTGAGACACTCCGGGTTACCTTGAATTTAAAAAGGCCTCTGGGCCATTCAGGGCGACACCCAGGAGGCATCTGGGCCCATCCTCGAAAGTGTGTCTCTGAATTACCTGATTGGGAAGAGATCGAATGCCCTAGAGTGGGACAGTGAGGTCACTTGGAGAGGAAAGTGTCCATCAAAGAGGTGGGGAGACAGAAGCTGCATTTAGGGAGGGACAGATGGAGGCCCGGCACTGGAAGTGGAGAGAACCACATCTGGAAGGTTAAGGAAGAGTGTGAGAGATACCATCACCTGTGCCCAATGGACTAAGATCAGAGTGGGAGAATAGCAAGTGGAGATAGTGATGAGATTAAGAAGATAGTACCAGAAAGACATCTGGAAGTGGAAAAAGGTGGAGCATGGCTGGGGTGAGGGAAGAGCTTTTTCTGGGGCTCCAGAAGCTCATGGCAGGTTTTAGGTGCAGAGAGAAAAAGAAAGAGAGACAGAGAGAGAGAGAGAGACAGAGAGAGAGACAGAGGGAGGGAGAGAAATCTCATCCTACACTGTTGATGGGGGTGTAAAATGGTGCAGCTGATATGGAAAATAGTTTGGCAGTTTCTCAAAAAACTGAACCATACAATTACCATATGACCCAGCAATTTTGTTCCTAGTATACACCCAAAAGAATTGAAAACAGCCCTGGCTGGTAGCACAGTGGATAAGGCACCAGCTTGTGAACCCAAAGGTTGCTGGTTAGATTCCCAGCCAGGGCGTATAATCAGGTTACAAGCCAGGCCTCCAGCCAGGTCCATAGCTGGAGGCAGGTGAAAGGCAACCACACACTGATGTCTCTTCCTATCTGCCTCTCTCCCTTCCCCTCTCTCTAAAAATAATAAATAAAAATTTTTAAAAACTAATTGAAAACAGGGACTCAAACAGATACAAGTGCACAGTGTTCATAGCAATACTATTCACAACTGCCAGAACATGGAACTAGCCAAGTGTCCATCAATAGGTGAAAGAATAAACAAATGTGGTTCACCTGCACAATGGAATATTACTCAACTGTAAAAACGAATGGAGCCCTAACATGTGCTACAATGTGAATCAACATCAAAAACATGCTGAGTGAAGAAACCGGACTAAAAAACCACATAACGTGTGATTCCATTGATATGAACTGTCCAGAAAAGGCAAATTCACAGAAACAGAACACAGACTGGTGGTTGCCAGGGTCTTACTGGGGGAAGGAATGAGGTGTGAAGCCCAAACCCAGGGAAAAGGGGTATGAGGTCTCCTTTTGAGGTGATGAGAAAAATTGGAACTAGCTAGAACTGATGGTTGCCCAACATCATAAATGTACTAAATGGCACTGAATTGTACATTTTAAAATGTTTAACTTTACATGATGTAAATTTCACTTCAATAGAAAGAGGGAGTTCTGGCAGGAAACAGAGCACTCAAATGGGGTAATTTGAATAGAGTTTGATAAAAGCACTCTTTTCAAAGAAATAGCACAGCCTCCCAGGGGCTAGGAACAGCCAGGAGCTATCATGCCCCTGGGGGCTTGGGCCTGGGCCCAAGAGGCCAAAGTATTAATAATTACTGGAACTTGGACCAGATTGGGCTTTGTGGGAAAGACTGCCTGGCAGGAGCTGTGGATCTTCAGCCTAGGGACATAGCCAGGCTGCATGGACCATAAAGAAAAGGAGATGAGGTATTGACACCCTGATCTCACTGTCCTCCCTCCCTCCAATGCCTGCTGTGGCTCCCCATTGGCTGAAACCAACCAGAAGTCACAAGGCAAAGGAACCCGTTGAGGGGGTCCATACAAGTCATCCTCCCAAGACATAAAATATGGAGCAGAAGGATAGAGACAAGACAGGAAATATCAGAGATTTGAAGCAAAAACAAGAGCAGTTCAAAAACGTGGGGTGAATCGGGGAGCAAACCTCCCATTCCAACACATCACTCATTACTCACCACTCTTTTGCTCAAGGGCCACATGCCAGCCACTTTTGGCCATTTTTTTCCAAACCCACCAAGGCCATCTCCATGACCTTTGCATGTGCTTTTCCCTCTGCTTAGAATTCTTTTCCCTCTCACCTGCCTACCTAGCTCCTACTTATCCTGCATGTCTTTAAAAGCCATTTTCTCTGAGGGCTCCTCTCATTTTGGGCTGGCTGAGTTCAAGCCCACATTTGATGGAGCCACATCTCCTGTGCATCCTCACTCTCAGCAAAATTGCTCTTGGGATAATTTTTTTAGCGACTGACTGCCTGGAAGGGACTATGAGCTGCATGCAGGTAGACAGGGTCTTTCTCATACCCTGATTTTCCCCCCAGCCCCAGCAGACAGAGAACACATATTGCTTCAACAAACATCAAGTTCACAGAGAGGACCAGGTTGCTCTACACTGAACAAAAAGAGCCACACTCCTGCTCTCTGGAAATTACATACAGCACAACTAGGAAGCACATAATAAAAAGGGATATTTTGTGTGATGTGTACTCTGAAGGGAAGTTCCGCAAGATAAGGAGATGAGGAAGGGCTCTCCAAGAAGGTGATATTTGAGCAGAGACCAAAAGGGAGGAGGAGGACATCTGGAGGAAGAGTATTCCAGGCAAGGGGCCCAAAAACCAGGAGGCTGGAGCAGAGTAAGCAAGGGGGACAGTGAGAGGAGACAAGGGAGACAGATCATGCAGCATCTGAAAGGCCACTAGGAGGACATAGAGTTTAGCCATCAAAGATAGCTAAAGTCTGAATGATCTTCCACCCTCAGCAATCCAACCTCCATCTTTCAGACATAGTTCTCTGTGAAAGGTGGGAGACACAGAGAGTCTGAGCAGAGGAGGATGGGGCTCAAGTTTTTTGACTCCCTCTACCTGCAACATTGTGGACCAACTGAAGGGGGCACAAGAGCAACAGGAGGTGGCCGCAGTCCCGCGCCTGCACAGCAGTGGTGGAGTGCTGAGAGTGGGGAAAGGTGCTGGAATTTGGAATTTATTTAAAAGTGGAGTGGATGGGATCTGCTGACAGACTGGATGTGATTGTGAGATGTTAATCTAAAAACAAAAAAGCCTTTCAACATGAGAGGCATCAAACATTTATTTGCGATGGATAGCTTTGTAGGAATCACTAATTCAGGGATGTTTATGAGAAAAGGAAAGAGAACATCAATAGAAGGAAGGCATTTCTATTGGTGCAGATAGCATAACATAGTGATATTAATCTTGAACAATGTTTTTAAAATATATTTTGTTTATTTTGCTATTACAGTTGTCCCAACATTCCCCCCTTTATGCTCCTCCACCCAGTACCCCATTTCCTTCAGCAATGCCCCCCTTAGTTCATGTCCATGAGTCATGCATGTAAGTTCTTTGGCTTCTCTATTTCCTTTGTTCTTCTGAACATCTCCCTGTATATTCTGTAACCACCAATGTGTACTTTTTCTTTTTTCCTTTCACATCCAGACAATTCACCACTTAATTACTGCCTTCTGTCAGCTTCTCAAATCATATTAATACAAAGTTTTCTTTTCATTATTCCAAAATGCCTATGTGAATTCATTTGTTTAAAGAATTACTCTTTTAAGTAATATGAGTTGCAATATTATCAAACACATGCAAAAATACATTTACACCCATACATATTTTACACATATTTAAAGTACATACTGGATTTTGAAGAGTTAATACAGAAAATTTAAAATATGCCAATAGCTTACATAATTATTACATGTTAAATGATAGTATTTTAGATATATTGTAGCAAGATTGAGCAGTTTTAATACTTATTTTACTCTGGAATACTATTTTTGTGAAATATATCACAGAAATGGTGTATTGCAGAACTCACTATTGTGAAAGTTGTCCTAGAAACAGTGCCAAACCCATAGTAAAAAATGAATTTGGTTTTTGAGTCAGATCCTCCCCCTTCCAATAATACAACTTAACTTTATTTTAAGCTACTGGAACTACATCTTATTCTTTTTGGAGTTTTCCATCTTAAATAGTAGATTATTTATTTATTTGGGCTGTGCACAGATCTTACTTCTTTCAATACCCTCTGTTTTTCCTCTACATGTGTTTTACAAGTTGAAGCCTCCAGAAACAATGGCATTTGCAGTGCTCAGCTGGTTCCAAGAGTAGAAATTACTATGTCTACTAAGTTAAGGTAAAAAATAAAAATCCCTAAGATTTAAATAATTTTGCAGAATAGTATTCTAGCTATTTTTTAAACTAGTGGTTGACTTCCTATGTGGTCCTAAACTAACCCCTGAACTATTTAAGGGTCTGTTGAGGTAGAGATTAGGTATGTTCACATTTCAATAATAAAGTTTACTATAGAATTCATTCCTTTTCCCAAGCATCCCCAGTTTGGGGGCCTTCATAACTGGAAATGTGTATTTCCATGATTTAGTTGAAAGGAAGTTCATCTACTTTACATGCTAATGTGAGAATATATATTGTCTATGTACATGAATCATATACTTCAGTAGTTTGCAACTTCCATCCAAATTGGTCTTCATTCTCAGCATCCTTTTTAACCTAAACATTGACTGACTTCACAACACACCCATGACCAGTTGGTTGCTATTTAAAACATAAATTGCTAACAAAATCTATATATTATACACCCACAAGTAAGCACATATTTTATAACAGTAAATAAGAAAGATAACATGTCTTCTATATAATATACATCCACATTTTCTTACTTTTTTCTTCTTTAACTGCACTCGATTTTCCTGAGTTATTGCAAGTAATCTGATTTTCCCATATTGTGAAATGATTCCAATCTAAGAAAATTTAATCTGCAGTAGTGCAAGTACAAGTAATATATAAAATTGTATCTTATTGAGTAAAATCTATTTATAAAAAGATCACTTTAAAGCATTCATAAGTTAAAGCTGTTCCTTATCCATTCAGCTGCCCTGTCTTTTGATGGGTGCATTTAATTCATTTACCTTTGTACCTGTGTTCCTGTCTATCTCTCTGTTTCTTCATCTTCTTAAAGCAGACCCTTAGCATCTCTTGCAATGCTGGTTTGGTGGAGATGTATTCTTTTAGACTTTTTTTGTCTGGGAAGCTCCTTATTTCACTTTACATTTTGAATGACAGCCTTTCTGGACAGAGTATTCTTGGTTGCAGGCCTTTGTTTTTCATTGCTTGAAATATTTGTTGCCATTCTCTTCTGGCTTGTTGTGTTTCTGTTGAGAAATCAGACTGATAACCTTATCAGAACCCCCTTGTATGTTATTAGCTGTTTCTCTCTTGATGCTTTTAGGATTCTCTCCTTGTGTTTTCATGAAATTTGCCATTTTCATGATGATGTGTTTGGGTTCATCTTCCTTGGGACCCTCTGTGCTTCCTGAGTTTGCATGACATTTTTTTCTCTCCTCAAGTTAGGGAAGTTTTCTGTCATTACTTTTTCAAAGAGGTTTTCTACCCCTTGCTTCTCCTCTTTGCCTTGTGGTATCCCTGTGATACGGATGTTATTATGTTTCATGTTGTTCTGTAGCTCTCTTAAAACCTCTTCATTCTTTTTCAGTCTTTTTTCATTTTGTTGCACTGCCTGGGAATTTTTTTCTACATTGACCTCCAGCTGGATGATCCACTCCTCTGCTTTCTCTAGTCTGCTTTTGATTCCTTCTATTGTGCTCTTCAATTCAGATATGGCATTCTTCATTTCTTCCTGGCTCTTATTGATGGTGTCTATGTCCTTTTTAATACTTGTGTAATTCTCAGTAAGTTCCTTGTAGCTTCCCTGGAGTTCTTTGTAGTTCCCCTGGAGTTGTTTGTAGTTTTCTTTGAACTCATTGAGCTCATTGAGTTTCTCTATCATCATCATTTTGAATTCCATGTCTGATAGGGTGCTTGTCTCTATTTCATTTTGCACTCTTCCTGGGGATTCCTCCTTTCCATTTACTGAGGGTTTATTTCTTTGTCTCCCCATTTTAGGTGGCTCTTATTTGTTTCTGCTTCTTGGTGTGGTTTGCTTTGACTTACTGTTTTAGTGGTGTCACCTTCTGTAGTGTAGAGGCACACTTATACAGGCTGGAGTTTTCGATGGAAAACAAGAGAAAAGGAAAAAGGGGAGAAAGCCATAGCTGGTGTGGCTCAGGTTTCAGGTGACTGGAGCATCATCCCTTTCAGCAAACATTTGGGTGCTTGATTCCCAGTCAGATACCTAGGTTGCAGGTTCCAACCCTGGTCAAGGTGAGTATGAAAGACAACCAATCATTAACGTTTCTCTCTCTCTCTCTCTCTCTCTCCCTCTCTCTCTCTCTCTCTTCAATAAACTTTTTTTTTTTGGGGGGGGTGGGGACAGGGCTCAGAGGGGAGGTCAGGTGAGGTGGGTGAATGTATGAGAAGGAGAGAATTTCTGAAGGAGGAAGAGAACAACAGTAGTGGAGATCCAGATGATGCAGGGAAAGCCTTGGGGTAGGTGCAGGGAAGAGAGGCTCTGGTCCTCAGAAACTAAGGAGAGAGATGGAGGGGAGTCCCCTAGGAAGTGTGGCAAGTGAGAGTGCTACTGGGGACAGTTAGGGAGCCAGGATGACTAAGGTGCAAGGACCTCGCCCTCCACCTGGGAAGTGGCTCCTCTTGTGCCTGGGCTGGAAATCCTAAAGGTCAGATGATTCCAGAGGAGGGCAGAAGATAAAGGCTAAATTGCCTGGGATTAGCAAATAGGATGAGTTCACAGGGAGGGGCGGGGAACCTAATCAAGATAAGGTGGTCAGATCTAGGCTTCTAAGAGGAAGTAATGTTTAAGTAATCCTTGAATCACATAGGAACACATGAATTGGAGCAATGCAAGCAAAGTATGGCTCAAGTGCAAAGGCCCTGGGGCTGAATGAGGTTGGCATCCTCAAGGATCAAGAGGCCATGGGCTAGTGTGGAGAGCCCACTGGAGAGGTGGTCAGAGGGGTTGGTGAAAATCAGATCATGACGGTTCTAGGGTATACAAGGCAGAAATTGAAAGGAAAGGGGGAGTGCCCCAGAGCAGAGAGACCAGCTGGAGCCAACACCTGGAAGCAAGGAAATACCTGGCCCAGACCTGTTTGGGACACAGGAAGTCACCCTGCCTCCAGCTGTGCTGATATAAACTGCACAGCAAAGAAAAGGAGTGAGTGAGTTGGGGCAAAAGTGACTTCCACCAGGCAACCAGTTGTTGTGGTTTGTGACCACAAGTCACCGTAGGCTGATTCAGCAAGAGTGTTGTCAGAGGTCAGCTCCCTAAGAGCAAAAGTAATAAGCAGCAAACAACGCAGATGACATGCTCTAGGAATCTCTCATTTTCACTAGCTCCCAGAGGGGTTATGCTTCAAGAAACTTCCCAAAAATGCTTGCAGAGTGGGTTCCATCAACAAATACTGTGTGACTTTTGGCAAGTTATTTCACCCCTGTGAACCTAGTTGACCACTTTTCTGTTTGTTTGATTCACCTATAAATCAAAGGTGCCATCCTCTGCCTACATTACCGTGGTCACTCTCCACAATAAGGCAGATTCTGATCATGATCATTAATAGGAAAAGAGATGGCAGCTTGGAGGAAGGAATTCACTTGCCCTAGTTGGGAGCTATGCCCAGATCTGTCAGATTCCAACAATGGTAAGGCTTTCAGGGACCCAAGCAAGTGTCTATAGCAAGTGTCTGGCACCCAGTGGTCACTAAGCAGATGGGAGCTATTCTTATGGTCATGGTATGGGACCACCTCTGTTCTCTCAACCTCAGTTTCCTCGGCTGCAAAATGCGGACTTAGAATTCTTCATTTAGAATCCTTCCCTCACTGGCTTTGGGAGACATCAGAGATTAAAGTGTGTAAAAATAAATGGTGGAGCTTTGGCAGTCCCTCAAAAAGTTAAACATAGAGTTGTCACATGACCCAGCAATTTCACTCCAAGACATAGACCCAAGATAACTGAAAATGGTACTCAAACAAGAACATGTCCACATATGTGCATAGCAACACTAGTCACATTTGCCCAAAGTAGAAGCAACCTAAATGGTCTATCAATCATGCAATGATAAAAAGGAATGAAGCCATAAAAAGGAAGGAAGCACTTATACTACAAGATGGATGAACCTCAAAAACATTATGCTGAATGACACAAGCCACACACAAAAGGACACTCGTTGTATGGTTCCTTTTATGTGGAATGTCCAGGGTAGGGAATTCTTAAAGACAGACAGCAGATTGGTGGTTGCCAGGAGCAGAGGGGAGGAGGGAACAGGGAGTGATTATTTAATTGATATGGGGTTACCATCTGGGGTGATGAAAATGTTCCGGAAGCCTGAATTGTATGTGGGATCTCCCTAGCCTCAAGCAGGTTCCACTCCTCTGCATCCACAGTAAAGTCACCACCCTTGGTCACAGGTGACTCAGCAACAGGGCAGAGCGCAGAACACAGAATACTGGCCAGCTCGACCTGGTTCTTCCCCCATGGCCCAGCACAACCCAGCCAGGGAGGCCCAGAGCTAAGAGACTGTCCTGAGGTTAGAGAGAAATTCATCTGTTATTGTCACTTTTCTGTGCTCAGTCTTGTGCTGCTACCCTAAGAAGACTCAGCTCAGGAGCCAGCACTCTAGAAGCCCGTTTGGAGAGTATGGAATTGGACACAGACACTCCTGACCTCTCAGTGTCAGAACTGAGCCAGAGGAGCCTGGGGCTGGGAGAGAAAGCCAGGAGGAGAAAGCCAGAGAAGGGAAGGCCACCTGGATGGGGAGTATAGGAGGTGGGTTTTGAAAAATAAATGGAGTCAAATGAAAGTGCTTGTATTTTACATACTTACACACTTTACTAGTGGAAATGCAAAGTGATATAAGAAAATGAAAAAGCTTGTTAATTTTTTATACACTTGAGTACTTTACAAGTGGAGAGGTACTAGAGTTGATATCTTGGGAAATTATATATAAATTTATACACTTAGAGGAATATATCCCAATGATATGCTCCAAAAACAAGAAAAGGTGAATGAACAAGGCTTTTCATAGCAACATTATTTAAAGTATCAAAAGACTAAATATCCTGTATGTCCATTAACATATGGGTAAATAAGCCCTGGCTGGTAGCACAGTGGATAAGGCACCGACCTGCGAACCCAAAGGCCAGGGCATGTAACCAGGTTGCAAGCCAGGTCTCCAGCCAAGTCTGTAGCTGGATGCAGGTGAAAGGCAACCATACATTGATGTTTCTCTCTCTCTCTCTGCCTCTCTCCCTTCCCCTCTCCCTAAAAATAATAAATAAAAAATATTAATATATATATGTATGAGTGAATAAACTATGGCACAGCCACACTATAGAGTACTATGCAGCTATAAAAGGAATAAGAAAGATCTCTGTATACTAGAAACAGTATTAAGTGGAAAAACAGCACATTGGATTCATATGTATGTTTAATTTAATTGAATGTTAGACCATGAAAAATTATAAATGGTAGCCTGAGGAAGAGGCAGAAAACATGATGGAAGGCACAAAAATAGAAGCTAGATGTCTCTTTGTATACTTTGTTTTATAGAATTGACCTTGAAACTATGTAAATATCTTACATAATTCTAAAATAATATTATGCTTTTAAAATAATCCCATAGGATAGCCATTGTAAAAGAGAAACTAACAAGTGTTGGTGAGAATGTGAATAAACTAAAACCCGTAAGCACTCTTAAATGTGGAATGGTGCAGCAGCTGTGGAAAACAGTATGGAAGTTCCCTGAAAAATTAAACATACAATTATCATGTTATCCATCAATTCCACTTCTGAATACATACCAAAAATAGATGAGAGCAAGAACTCAAACATATTTTCACACCCATGTTTCTAGCAGCGCTATTCACAGTAGCCCAGAATAGAAGCAACCCAAATGTCCATCAACAGATGAATGGATAAAAATATATATGGCTCCATCCACATAATGAAATATAATTTATCCTTACAAAGGTAGGAAATTCTGACACATGCTACAACATGGATGGAACTTGAAATCCTTTTGTTAAGTGAAAGAATCCAGTCATAAAAAACAAACATGATTTCACTTATATGAAGTCCCTAGATGAGTCAAATTTATAGAGACAGAAAGTAGATGGTGGGTGGCAGGGGCTGGAGGAGGGGAAATGGGAAGTGAGTGTTGAATGGGGACAGAGTTTGAATTAGGAAGATGAAAAAGTTCTAGAGATGGATAGTGAATAATGAGACTGCACTTAATGCCAGTGAAATGTACACTTAAAATGGATAAAATGGTAAATTTTGTTATGTATATTTTACTGCAATAAAAAAAGGTAATGTGAGACCACCAACTTACACCATACACCAAAATAAACTCAAGATGGATAAAGGATTTAAACATAAGCAGAGCCACCATAAAGGTCCTGGAGAAAAATATAGGCAGTAAACTTTCAGATATCCTACGCAAAAATATGTTTACTGATACTTCACCAAGGGCAAAGGAAATCAAAGAACGAATCAACAAATGGGACTATATGAAATTGAAGTTTCTGTTCAGCTAAAGAAAATATCAGCAAAATTCAAAGGGAACCAACTGTATGGGAAAACATAATTGCCAATGATACCTCAGACAAGGGTCTGATCTCCAAAATATACAAAGAACTAATGCGACTCAACACCAGGGAGACAGACAGCCCAATTAAAAAATGGGCAAAGGACCTGAACAGACAACTCTCTGAGGAA